>PVIA01013511.1:0-31776 GCA_004024845.1 Tonatia bakeri | reverse complement strand
TGGCCAAATTCAATTACTTCATTTCTCTATCCATCCTATCTGAAGGTAACTGAAGCTTTTAAAACTTTTGACATCCTTAGCCTCCTTGAAACTACTCTCTCTTAGCTCTCTTTACACATTCTAATCAGTTGTTTTCAGAGTTTTCCACTAGCTTCCCCTATTTCCCCAATTAAATGCAGGCAGTGCTTCAGGTTTTGTGTTTGAACCTTTTTTCTTATTCTACAGTTTTCCCCTGGGTGTCTCCCAGAGTTTTGATGAGATTTGCGGATCATTCCCTAATACTTATTTTCAAACTTGACTTCCCTTTCTTCAGCCCAGGCTTCCATTTAGGAGGCAATTTAGTTTAGTAAAAACAATATGGACATTAGAGGATGATCTGAAGTAGAAACTGCAAAGTAGCATTTACATTTTGGGATTGAAGTAATAATTAACTACCACACCTAAAGTAGCTGTAAATGGTGGTTCATTCCTTTTCCAGTCTTCTGCTCCTGAGTTACAGGCCCAAATTTCCAACAACCTACTGTCTGTCCTTGCCTCCGTGTCCTTAGGAAAAAGTGGATACATGTAAAATTTTGCATGCAATCCTTTTTTGCAGGCTTTATCTTTTCTCTCAAAGCAGGTGACTCCCTGAGCCAATTTGTAGTTACATTAAGACCCTGTTTTATTTATTATATAATTCCAGTGTCTTCCATAGTCTTGTAATAATAGGAATTTAATAAATGTTGAACTGAAAAGGAAATTAATTTGAAGATAAACTTTACCTTCACCTGTGCCAAAATCTTTCCATGGTGATGTATAATTCTTCAAAGGTATTGTATGCTGACCTAATGACTCATAGTAAAACCCTAGCCTCAGCTTCAATCCTATAGATAATTAATGCAGGGTTTGGCAAGATTTTTCTGTGAAGAACCAGATAATAAATATTTTTAGCTTTGTGGCCACACATGGTCTCTGGTTACATATTCTGTTTTTGTTTTGTTTTGTATAAACAACCCTTTTAAAATGTAAAAAGTATGCTTAGCTCCTTTGCCTTATACCATTGGGATTTGTCTCATGGGCTATAGTTTGCTGACCCCTGGACCCTCTTTTTGGACTCTGTAATCCTAAGCACAGTCTCAGGGTGAAGCTAAGATTGGCATCACCATTGAAGACATTTAGTATGAATTACAATATAAGTGAATTTAATTAGATTAGCCGACACTGTATTTTAAAGCTTGGAAGAGTAGAGGTCTGTCTCACAGTTGAGCTCCGGAAATTAAGGCTAGGAGCAGCGTATCATTTAGAATTGCTTTTAGTTGCCAGTGACAGGAAACTGGTGGGATTGCTTAAATAAATAGCTATTTTTCCTCATGTGACAAGCTATCAGGAAAGAGTAATTATGGGCCTTGATTCTGCTATTCAAAGTGTCATCAAGAACCCAGGTCCTTTCTAGTCTCCTGCTCCACCATCCTTGGTGTGTTAACTTTTTATCCTCAGTCTTGATGTCTCCTGGTGTGAGGAGGCTGTTGCCACTCCAGACAACTTGTCCACATAC
Organism: Tonatia bakeri; assembly: GCA_004024845.1. NCBI lineage: Eukaryota > Metazoa > Chordata > Mammalia > Chiroptera > Phyllostomidae > Tonatia > Tonatia bakeri. The sequence continues at coordinate 30,242 of PVIA01013511.1, read as the reverse complement.
TAGCACCTCTAGCTGGAAAAAGGCAGGAGAGTCTCTGTCTTTTCATCCAAGAAATAAAGCTGCCAGTGGCCCCCTGTTACTTTGATCACACACAGGTTACATCATAGGTAGAATAATGGGCCCCTAAGGATAACCACACTCTAGTCCTTGAGACCTGTGACTATGCAGATATGATTAAGTCTACAGGCCTTAAGATAAATTTTCTAGAGGCACAATACAACCCCACAATTTCTTAAGAGCAGAATATTTTCTCTGGCTTGAGCAAGAGAGATGAAGCAGAAGTCAGATTCCAAGTGTGAAGCACTGTTAGGCAAAGTCCAAGTGCAAGAACGGGAGAAAGGCTTCTACAAGCCAGGGGCAGCCCCCAGCTGCTAGCCAGCAAGGAAATGGGGCCCTCAGCCCTACAACCAAACAAAGAATCCAACAAAGACCTGGATTCTGCCAACATGTGAATAAATGTGGAAGTAGATCCTTTCCAGAGCATTGATAAGAGCCTGGCCAGCAGACGACTTACTTCTGTCCTTATGAAACTGGACAATGAGAAACCAAATGAGCCAACCCAAACTAATAACAAACAGAACTGTGAAATAATAAATGTGCTGATTTGTTACAGCAGCAATAGAAACTATTCCACATGCTCACCCCAGACCAATCACTAGCTAAGGAAGGAGAATTGCTGTGGCTGCTTTGGGACAGTCATGATCAATTCCATGGGGCTGGGATAAGGCCTGTCCCTGCGATCAGGACACTTTGACAGACTATACTCTATCGGCACAAAAATAAAATTAGGGTTCTATTAGCAAGAAAAATGTGGGTAGTTAACAGGATGTTTCAGAAGGATGGTTGTGTTATTATAACCATCTGGCTGGGTTATTATAATCTGATCTGTCTCAAAACCTAAGAAGGGGATGCGAGAAGGGTAAGCACTCCCATAACTAATAAAGCATTCAAAGGTAGAATTCCAATAGCTATTATATTTCTACTCCAAGGTTCATCAATCAGGAAAGGTCAAAAATGTTCCCGACAATTCTTGAAAACTTATATTTTTACTATGACTCCAAAATGTGATACTGTTTCACTGCAGTTTCAAATTCACTTCCTGTACTCACGAGGTTTCTAATTTCCCTTCCCCTTCTCCTCAACCCAGATTATGTTTGTTTTTGACTACCGTGTGTTTTTCCCCCCTTGTCCCCAGCGGCAAGTTTTGCTTTTCTTCTTATTTATAGTTAAAAAAAAAAAAAAAGCACTTTCATTCCTCAGTCTTTCCTCTCCACTTATTCTTTTGCTACTTACTTTATCCCTCCTGGGTAAATGACAAATTCGTATCAAATTTCCTTTTTAGACTTTTGTCTTCTCTGCTGCTTCCCTGAATTGTTGGCTTCCTGAAACTGCAGCAAGAATGCATCATATAAAACCATTTAATGTTCACTGTAACATTTCAGGACTCAATGCATTATTCATGCCGTGGTGATAAAAGTTCAATGAAAATTTGTAGTTTTACAAGTCATATGGTGAAAGTAATCCCATGCAGTAATTAGAGGAAAAGTAACCAAAAAAAGATGTATGAGAAAAGAAAAGGGGCCAGCCTTCTAATTTGTGATACAGAATATATAAAACTCTGCTTTGAAGATTTAATCAGTTCCAAAACAAGATGTATTTGTAAAGCATTAACCTCTACCCCAGAGATGGTTTATGTATTCTTGAAGTTGAAATCGTGCTTTCTTCATAATTGTTTTTTGCATCATACTTTCAAGTAGAAGAGAATTCAGAGAGACAGCTCAGGGTACAGGAAAATCTTTAAGGTGGCCAGAGGAGTGGGATTTGTGCAATTTTAAAGGTTATCATAAAATGGAACAAATTTCAAAAAATGTTTTCTTTACAAGAAAAAATCTCTTACAAGTTTATAAACAATTCATAAAACATGTCTAACTACTTTGATGGTTTCATACTGTCATTACTCTCTCAAAGATCCAAAAATACAAAGATACTTGCTCAAAGAGGGCAAGCTTCACCACAACTGTAGTGGATGCCAGTCATTTCATGTCTTTACGATCATCCCTATTTTGGGGGAGCAGAGTTTTTGTCACAGCTGATTAGATGGTCTTAGCTTTCACTTGTATTATGGCTAACTAAGACTTTAGGGTAGGAGCATCAGCTTTGCCATTTTCTATTGGCTATTTGTACTTGAATTATCTTTATTCATCTTCACTGTAGGAAATTTAGAAGTTTCTCACCTACTTGTTCACTTTGAAAAAATAGTTTTTTGATTATATAAGCATTTACCAGGCACAAAAATCACGGCTTGCTTAAAGCAAAGGAGGGAGGATGCCAGAGGCAATTCCCCTGCCTGCACACCCCCGGGCCCCTCTTCTTGTAGAGCTCCTCTCGAAGTCTGTGACGTGTGGCAATCAGACAGGCGGACTTAATGAAGCCTTCAGTATACTAAAGGTGAATGAACATTAATTTGCTTTAGATGAAACTATAAATAGATTTCCAACATAGTCTTCCAGATACCAGATTTGTACATACTACACATGAGAGGCCACTGCACTAACACGTTTCTCAGAGGATGGTCCTTAGACATGCTGCATTAAAGTCAGCAGAGAACTTGTTAAAAATGCAGAGTTCCATCCCTGGCCAGATGGCTCACTTGGCTGGAGCATCATCCCATACACCAAAAGGTTGCATGTTTGATCCCCTGTCAGGGCACATACCTGTGTTGCTGGTTCAGTCCCTAGTCTGGGTGCATAGTGGAGGCAACTGATTGATGTTTCACTCTCACATCCATGTTCCTCTATCTCTAAAATCAATAAAACCTATACTCAGGTGAAGATTTTTTTTTAAGATTTTATTTATTTATTTTTAGAGAGGGAAGGGACAGAGAAAGAGAGAGAGAGGGAGAAACATCAATGTGCGGTTGCTGGGGGCTGTGGCCTGCAACCCAGGCATGTGCCCTGACTGGGAATCGAACCTGCGATGCTTTGGTTCGCAGCCCGCGCTCAATCCACTGAGCTAAGCCAGCCAGGCAGGTAAAGATTTTTTAAAATGCAGACTTCTAGACCCCAGTGGACACGAGTTAACTAGAAGCAATTATAAATTGTAATGGCCTCTGAACCTCAATTAATTATAGTGTGCATTTCAAAATCTCTGGGGCCAGGGCACAGCAATTAGCGTCCTGAACAACCAACCCTGCTGCTTTCGCCAGTGTTCAACCACTGAATAAAAATACTCTGTATTATTCATCAACATAGAGCGCTTTAAAAATCTGCCCCAGAGTAACAAATGGCTATGTTTTTAATATATTTGGAGCTTTTGTTTTACATGAAATGTTTTAATTTTATAAAATACAAGGGACCAAGAAGCCAGATAATACACTGCTCAGATTATCAAATTATTAAAGGATGCATAAAATAATGTCTCAAAAATTCCAACTATTGGCAAGTCCATATTCCATTTTATAAATATAGCCATTGTAACTTAAAGCGTGTAAGCTATTTAAGTAGGAAATACGTTTTTAAGGCAAGATAACAATTGATTTAAACACTCCTGTACCAAAGAATCTAAACATGCTTGTTAGTGCTCATATGTGTGCACACACAGACGCATGCCAGACAGGCACGTGCACAGACACACAGGCGTGCAGACACACGTGCACACACAGGCACACACGTGCACACACAGGCACATGCACACAGACACAAGCTCTTCAGAAAGGATTATTCGTGTGTGTGAGGACCCCAGTGTGTTGCCAGTTGGAAGAACATACCAGATTGTTTGCCAAAATTCTGAAGGACAAAGTTTTGCTAACACTAGCCTTTTTGGGGCAAACGTAGTTGGAGGCAGTTTTAGGAGTGATTTACATTAATGTCTGTGTTCTCACGTGAATATAGGGGTTCTGTTTTACAAGTTTAAAATTATCGACTACTACCTTTCAGTGAGGTATTAAAGCGCTAAACACTTAACATACACTATTATTTAGTCCTAACGAACACAACTCTAGGAGCAAGTTTTATGCTCTCAATTTTACAAATGTGGGGTCTGAGACGCTGAGAGGTTAACCAGCTTTTCCAGGCTTACACAGGTACTACAGAGGCAGGAGTCCAACTCAAGGTCCCTCCTCTTCCCAATTGCATGTATTATGCTGAGAGACACCACTGCATAGAAAATGGTTTTTTGGAAATTTTGAAGTCTTTCCAAGCATTTATAAGGCAGATACAGACATGGCAAACATGAGAAATGTTTTAGGCAAATGGTTGCATCTTTTAAGCAAGTATTATACATGCAAGAATAATTTACACAGTGTCCGTTTTAACCTTCAATAAAATAGTATGTTCTGAGTCTTAATTGAAAGTGTAGATACTATATTATTAATTTTTTTCTTTTTTTAATTTTATTTTAATATATTATTAATTTTTAAAAAGACAAACAGCATTAATTGTCTTATGTTCTTCTTTTGTCCAGCTTTCAGTGTCAGGAATAAAATTGGCTATTACCATTTTCTCTCCTATTTGAAATCATGGCTTAGGGGACCAAGAGGTTAATAAGGAATTAACTACACTTAAAATTCACTTTTCAACATCTTTAGGAAGCCTGTTGACAGTCTCGGGATGAAGAATTAATAATTAATTAGCATTGATTATGGAACTCTACATGAAATTTAACACACTATAATGGAAATAGATCGCTTTGAAAAATCATTTGAAATAAGAAACTTAGTGAAAATGAATTATTGCGGTGGTGATACAGATATACCATGATCTCAGATTAAAAAATATTTTCCATCTGTATCAAAATAATTGTTTGGGGCTTCTGAGTCTCTAACCGATTCCTTTTGTCATCCCCTTTATTACAAATTCCTCTGTAGTTTTAAATGCTCTTTCAGTCCAATGAATATAGATGTTATTGTGGCGATGGCTTTGCGCTCATTGGTTCTAATCTAACCCACGGAGACAGGGGTAGGGCGAGGCAGTTGTCAAGCCTTGCCTGAGAATTCAGGAAACGAAAGGTGTTAGGGATAAATTGTTAAAGATACAGGGGTGTAGGACCCAAAGAAATACAGTGAGTTCATAGCCACGTTCCTTTCAATGCAGGGAGCACCTTTGACCAGGAGATGGCAGCAGAGGAAGCAGCAACTTCCAGAAAAAAGCTGTCCTGGACAAATACCAATACTAAGAAATCAAGATCCTGCCTCAAAAGCAAAGGGATCACCAGAGTTTTCCGATTCATATGGAAGCCTTGAGGAGGTACCTCATCACTGAAATGACCCCAGGCTTCTCCCGTTCAGAGTCCAAAAAGGAGTCTAAAAACTGAAACCAAGGTTAGGAATATTGAGCAGATGTTATAAACCTTGGTAACAAAGGGTCACTCAAAAATCAGTCCAGTTTTATACCAAGAAAAATTAACTACAAATTATAGAATATAGAATCCAAAACACTACAATAAGCTGCAGAAAGTTGAACAGGCCTTAAAAGAGCCACAAGTCACAGAGCAAATAGCAAATTGGGAATAAAAAATGTTGACACTGTGGCCAGTGCCAAAGGTCTAAGATGGGCCCCTGGACCTGCCAATTAAAGTAGTGGAGGGGAGCACATTGGCAGGAGCCCTACAAGGACCGGGGTCTGCTCTAGGAGGTATTTTGACAATGGAGCACCCTCACATCTGGGGGGTAATTCAGTCCTTGGGCCCTACTGAAGGCGTCTATTGGAGCAGCTGAAATGGAACAGCATAGATCACAAACGACCCTTTCCTTTTCATTAGCTATTGAAGTGAACACAGTGATGATGAATGAAACCAGGGTGTCAATTAATCAGATAAAAGAAGTCTAATGAATGATTTTCCCAATATCTTGAAGAGGTGGCTGGGGAGGGAGGAAGGGGTCAGACCTAATTATCACAAGGAGAGACATTATAGGAAGGAGTTCACTTCTGTATAATGCCTTGCGTTCTTGGTCATGCCATTTGAAAAAGTATGGCTGAGTCTCAGGATGACCTAGGACTCAGGATCAGAGGCGCAGCACAGCCTCAGGACAGTCCCGCCAGGTCCACAGCTGTGCTCTTAGGTCTCTCCTCTTTCATGTCAGGATCCAAGCTCACACTGTCCTGGTTAGGTCAGGTCTGGAACAAGTGTTTGGCAGAGACTGTCCCAAGGTAAAGGATGGCAGGCAGGTGAGATCAGAGTATTCCACAGCCAAAATACCTGGGGGTTTTTCTTACACAAATGGGGCAGTCTGATATGAAGGGGATCTTAAGGATTTGGGTTTCAGACTTTGATCACCATGACCTAAGTCCCTGGGCCATAGAAAACGTGGCACGAACACTCCTTGCACCAGAAACACTGATGGGGAGACTGGGAGTATTGCCACCAGCTGTGCAATGCTGATCTCCACACTGAAAAAGCCTAGACCAGGGGTGTCACATCAGCCTCGAGGTTGCCTTCAAAGGGCCGAATGTAATTTCGACCTCGAGGTTGCCACATCAGCCTCGAGGTTGCCTTCAAAGGGCCGAATGTAATTTCGGCTCCTTAACAGTTAAGGAGTAGTTACATTTACACAATCCTAAAATTATTTTGGCCCTTTGAAGGCAACCACGAGGCTGATGTGGCCTCCGGTGAAAATGAGTCTGACACCCCCAGCCTAGACCATGGAAGAGACAACATTTAAAGGAAAGCCCAGTTCTCAGGTGTGTCAGGTTCGCATCGGGTTATGACAAGCCAAATAAGCACTAGCACATGTGCCTAATGGAAGTGCCTGCAGGTGAGGTCCTACGTGGACCTGGATATTGAGGCCACAGCCAATAGTCTTATCACTAAAAACTTAGTCAAAGTGGACAAACATCCAGTGCTACTAGAAGACGCCATGAAAAGTGCAACCGCATCCCTCTAAACAACGTGGCTGCCACAGGAGGCGTTGGCTAGGAAGCCAGGGTCCCAGGTCCCGTGCAGGTGCTGGAAGTGGACCACATAAAGCAGAGCTGTTAGGCCTTTAATGTGGAAGTGAGCCATCTCCACTCTTGGTATACCTGGACATACAGCTGGAAAATTCTCACTGCCACAGTTGACACAGCTTTGCAGTAAATAACTGGGGCACGAGCTCCTCTCTGATGTGATGCACTTCACTTGCCACTGGAGAAAGACTCCTAGCGTAGAATTAAAAAGATGGTTTACTGCTTCTCATGCCAACACTGTTTTCCTCCCTGCATATTTGCCAGGGCTTGTCCACAAGTGTTGCCATGGTGTCTGTTACACAGTAGGTTCCTTACCCCTTAAGTCAAATGATCCAGCCTGATTTTCATATGATCAGTAGGTTCTAGGCTCTAGAAAGCTAGAAAAAAACACCGAATAGCTAAGTAGGACTTTGGTAACTCTTCCACACAGGTCAAACTATCAGTGAGGTGGGCGACCCTGTGTGATATGTCTCGTACACTTGGTCTTCAAGAGTTGTCCTCCTCAGTGAGGAAGGAGATGTAAGGTCTCAGAGCAACATTCTCCTCCAGGAACTCCTCATCTAGACCCCGTACAGCGTTACCAGGGTCGAGTCAGGTTCTGGAGGTATGGGTGAGGTTGTTCACTTATGTTCCTATTTGCAAGTCAGGTTGTCCAAAACAACTCTTCAACCCCTTAGTGAACATAAAGGCCTGAAATATACATATGCACTCATATGAGAACAAAGTACATTCAGTTAGTCTGGTAACAGCTGAAACCAGGAGAAGTCACCAGCAAGAAGAGTCAGGACCTCTTCAGCCACTGTGGACACAGTCTGCTTAAACCCAAAGGTTTAACACTGTCTCCCGAAAACAATACACCCAGAAAGCAGCAGACTTGTACTTGACATGCAAGCAATATAAAGTAACAAAATCATCCCAAAACACAGTGACAAAAAAAGAGAAAGAGAGGTCCAACAACAGACAATTCTTGAAATTTCCAGCAAGCATGTTCAGTGAAATTCAACAGGATGTAAAGGTCTCAGCCACCAGAGTTTAAGGGCAAAGTCCACTCACTCCTAAGGAGGAACACTCGAAAAAGCAAAGTACAGCCTCACTTCCCAGGGAAGGCAAGTTCCCACGACATGGGCTCGGAAGCAGTGGGCAGAAAGCACTTCCGAAGAGCTCACAGACTGAGCCCGAGACTGAGCAGGAGGAAGGAGGCCTGTCGGGGTTTTAAATCCTTCCTGCGGGGAGCAGCTAGGGCAGCTTGGCCTGCAGGTAAGAAGTCAAGGGACCCCAGGTGTGCTCAGAAGGTTCCCACTGTGGGTAATAACTGAACCCTCAGGGAACAGACATCAGCGAGTTCTAATGTGTGCCACTCCTGCAGTGGTCAGCTAGGTCCCACCTCATAGTCTCTTCCAGCTCTTCAGCTTTTACGTTGTTAATTCAAGTTTTCCTAATTAAGTTAGAAACTGTGTGAAGCCCGACAGTTTATACTTTTGTATCCTAAACTATAGCATCCAGGATCAAGTACTGCACATAAAAAGTGCTAATGCATACACACACACACACACACACACACACACACACACACACACAAACATGTTTGTTGATTTATTCTGTTCACTGATTCGAAGGCAGGGGGGCACTGCAGAGAACACACTACATGGGGCACAAGTGAGGAGTGTTTGTTTCTGGCAAGTCTTGTCATCTGTTTGCACCTCAACTGTTTCTCTGTAAAAGGGGGCTGGTGCACCAAACAGTTGATTTTTTTTAAAAGACTTTATTTATCTTTAGAGAGGGGAAGGGAGGGAAAAAGAGAGGGAGAGAAACATTAATGTGTGGTTGCCTCTTGTGCACCCCCCACTGGGGACCTGGCCCACAACCCAGGCGTGTGCCCTGACTGGAAATGGAACCAGCAACCCTTGGTTCGCAGCCTGGCACTCAACCTACTGAGCCGCATCAGCCAGAGCCCAAACTGTTGATTCTTAAATTGTGTCCCTTTGAACCTTAGGGTTTCTTAGAGATGTCTCAGGTAGTGGCGATGCAGTGGGAACAAAGAGAGGAGAGGGACAGTGGCCCACGGCCAGTTTATTGAGAGCACGGCTGCCTTTGTCAGTTTCACATCTTGGGGTTTACAGCTGAAAGTCATTTATAGGGGTTCTGTGGCTAAAATTTTAAAAAATTACCTGACTCACTTACTTCAAGGCTCCCTTTCATTCCAACATGACATGATTTTATAATTCCACTTTTAAATGCTTCCCCCCCACATAATAATATATTTTTTATTTTTTAATTACAGTTGGCATTCAATATTATATCTGTTTCAGGTGTACAGTATAGTAGTTAGATGTTGATTTTGTAATTCCATTGACATTTACGTAGTACACATGTCTTATTAAGTAGTGGTCCCTCCCAGTTAAAAAACTGGGTGACCTTTTATCCTTACCAGCGTCTGGTGACCATCTCCCACTTGGGCAAAGAGGAAATAAAGATAGCAGTGTTGTTTGCGTCCAACTGCATACCTCTTAAGTATTTCTCAGCTCAGTCATTTCAAATGTGTAGCCGCCTCCCTTTCCTCCAGTTCCCTATGAACCTAATCTGTGGCCTAATTGTTGGGAGAACCACCTAAGGCACCCTACCTGCCCACAGCTTGAATATGTCCCTAGCTTTTTTTTTTTTTTCACATTTCCCCTCATAACATTCTCACCTCATACTTCTTACTATTCCTTCTTTGCCTGGTGTACCGTTTGGCTCTTTCTGTCCTCTCTCTGTACCTGAGGCTTCCCAAGAACACTACGAAATTTCTGTGGATGATGTCTGTAGATCAATGACCTGAGCAATGAAGAAGGAAAAGTGATGCGGAAGAAGAAAAGGAAAAGATCAAAGGATAGAAAGAAAGCAAGAGGAGTGGAATAGGAAGGGGGTGTATATGGTCTCTTGGCATATGGTGATATCCACTCCCCTTGCCCTGTTTCTAAAATACATCCCAATTGCCACTATGCTTGAGGCTGCTTTTGATTAACAATCTAATAAAAAAGAAAACAGTAAAATTTGCACTCTTTATTCCTTCTCACCAAATACCAGTCAGTTACTATAACTTTGAGACACAATTACCACGTAGTAGTTCAAATGTGGGCTCTGCAGTCAGACTACCTGGAACCCTGAGACTTCGTGACCATCGTGTCTAGCTTTGTGATCTTGACCTCTCCGTGTCAGGTTTCTCATCTTTAATGTGGAGATAATAACAGAACCCACCTTTAGGGTTGTTGCGAGGATGAAATGAGATAGTGCAAGCAAAGTGTTTGGCAGAGGGCCTGGCACAAAAGCAAGGCTCTGTAAATGTTGGCTGTTATTCTTTTTAAAAATGTTTTGCTTTAGGGCCTTACCCTCGTCACTGTCTGCTACATCTTGCTCCTTTGTAAAGGAATCGGCCCAGTCTCTTGTAGCCTTACCATATCAACCGTGGCCTAAAAAATGTTAATGGCAAACACTGTTTGTCTCCGTGGAGTGCCTATTAAATGCTCTTGCTTTTGGGCTCCTAAAGAACTAGTTTCATTTAGGCAAAAAAAGGAGACAACCACATTGTGGCCTATTCACAATAGTCCTGTTTAGAAGGTTCAGCCTAAGGTAACATACAAATTTTATTATTTTATTGCAAGAGCATACCAAAATAAGAAATAAATGAGCTGCAGTGGATGTTTTTATAGAATTTGGCTTGCTTCCTAAGTTTGTGGTTTTTAATTAGCTGTGCACATTAGAATCACCTGGGAGAGTTTTCGGAAAACATATCCATATATGGGCCCCATCCCCCAAGGATTCTGATTCACTAGACCTAGGTGATGTTTTGGCATGTTTATTTGGAAAATGGTCACCCAAGTGATTCTTACGCAAAACTACTGTTCCAAATATTCCTGGCCCCATTCCTCCCATTGATGAAAACCAGTTTCTATTAGAATGTAAAAGACCATCCACGGTTTTGAAGACACTGTCCATATAACTAGGTATTTCTTCATAGTCTTCACCTGCAGGAGAAAATGTCTTTAGTTCCTGCTCAGAACATAACCACAAAATTATAAATTATATTCTATCAAGATTGACCTACCAGCAGCTCTTCTGATGGGGTTTGCCGCCATTTTAAGGAGAAAAATAAAAATCAAAAGAACATTTGTGGATACTTTTGCAGCTCACTTTATTCTCCTGAAGCTGACTCTACATTGGGGTGTTGAAAGCATGATGGCATGGCTATTGGAATTTTTATTTTTTCTCTTGAATGCTTTTTCCCCTACTTTCCTATTTTAGAATACTTGTTTACTTTAATACATGATAGGTGTCCCAATCACTCAGCACTTACGGGTAAATCTAAAGACAAGAGCAGAACAGGGAACAGGAAAAATATAATTGCATCCTATTCTGTTTAACTAAAGCATGCCTTTCTAGTTTCATACAAGGATAGATGTGATAAATAAAAAAGACATTGGTTCACCTTCTTGTGACTTCTGAGCCTCAAAAGTTCTCCCAATTATTATTGGCTCCTTCTCTGCCTTTAACATTTGCTGATAATTCTGCAATCTGTAGCAGCTCCTTCTTTGATGTGGACTCCGGCTTGTGGGGTCCGCATCATTATGGATGAAATGAGACATTTACACGGATTACCAAATCCAGTGGAGGAAAAGGGATGGCATGGCTTTTCCCTCAAGGGGAGCAAAAGCCTCAGCCCTTGCTCCAATGAGCTTTTATTGTCTTCCTGGGCACATTAGGTCCTAGTGACAAGGACATCCTTGTCCCAAGGATTGGGACCAGAAGGTCCTCGTTAACTGTGCAGTGTGCACAGGCTCACTTTAGGTGGTTACCTTTTACAGAAAACAAAGGAGCCAATGCTGCTAATCACATCACAGAAGAGGGATATTTGCAAATAAAAAGGCAAAAGTGGTTGAACCAGTTACACTCATCCTTGGAAGGTTTAGCATGGATTTTAGGAAGTTGCTTGCAGTAAATGTCCTCAATTTAGGGTGAGGGAGTTTTAGCAAAAAGCAAGACTCATAGCAGCCTGGGTACATGGCAGGCCTGATTCCCCACGGGAGAACCTATCTGTGGGCGTGGGTCCTGTGCATCTCCCAGTGGGAGCTGAGCCCACGCCACGCACAGGTCTACTACACTTCTATACTGGCCCTAAGGAAAAACTGGCTCAAGTGATCTAGCAAATAAAAAGGGGATTTGAAAAGAGGACTTTATTTCCTCACACATTCAAACACAATTTCTCATCTTCTTTACTCCTAAATTCAAAGAAATTGGTTAAGTCAGAGACTTGTGAGAGCCCTCCTATTGTTTTAGTTAATATGTAAAGTTCTTACAATAATGCCTGGTACATAATGAGAGCAATGTGCAGGTATTAGTTATTTTTATCATTATGTCTATGATCATCAGGTGTTATTAACCTTAAGCTACAACTAATTTTCAGGACGTAAATATATGGATTCTCCCCTAGAAACTATGGGTCTTATCATGGTAGACTCTCAGGAGATGCTTGTTGACGTGAGGGAAGTTAATGGATTGTGAATATAGAAGTAATGTTTCTGCATTTTCAAGATGTTTCATAAAAGAAATGCCTTTTCTACAATAACAAAAGAAAGAACAAGTACTTAAGCCTGGCTGTTACGTGAAATTGCCAGAGCTGAAAAGTCAAACTCTCAAAGGCACGTCACTCCAGGCTGTTCTATACAGTAATATGTGATACACTTAAAACACATGATGCCATAAAATGTAAAGCAACAGGCATTGACGTGACCTGCATACCTGTCGTGCATTCATGAATGAGAGGGCACTGTATGACATGCCACTGAGCCAAGAGGACACATGCTCTTCAGTGGAATATTTTTATTGTGTGTAGGAAACTCCTGGGCATACAAAAGAATGATATATCACAGACACTCTTTCCAGTTGGCTTCCATCAGAAATCTATTTATGTCTCTAGTGTACTACTTACTCTCTCTCTCATTAAATTTACCCGTTCTTATGACCTTTTCTGCCAATGGCTAGTGGGCTTTTTGAGGGCAGGCTCCACATCATTTACCTTTATGTCATTGCTCATCAGAACCTAGCACATAGCATTCAGTGAGTGCTGAATAAAGACAGGATGTTATGCTAATCTTCATCTTCTTTTAGTTTGCATATTAAATTAGTAGGTGAAATGTCTCTATATATATGGCAACATATTTTCTCAGGAAAAAAAAACCTGACACATCATATGAAACACAATTTGACAATGAGAGTAAATATTTGAAATATGGATAGTCTCAGAAAATTCAGAACAGATAAATGCCCTATCCATATTATTTGTTCATCATCCTTTCCTCCCCTCCATCTGCCCACTCATCCACACTTATGTATCCACTCATAAATCCATTCATCTTCTTATATATTCAAAGTACACTTCCAATTCGTACTTCCAAAATGGGGGGGGGGGCCAGGATGTGTTGCTTTTTTTCTTATTAAAATAAATGTATGGTCACAGAGGTTACTTTTTTCCCTAGTAATGAAAACTATCCCTTTTTCTGGGAATGGAGACTTCTATGCCCAATGGATTAGGAAAAAAAAAAAAAGAACAACTTTGCCTTGCTGGCCACAGCCTTCTTGACTGCTTCCTTTAAGTCAACGCCAGAAGTGACAAGGAGATGACTATTGTTGAGTGTGACTATTGTTGAGTGTGACAGGGAGATGACTATTGTTGAGTGTGTTCTGCAACTTCAAGACTCTGATTTCCTCCAGTCTGACCCCAGAGCCATGAGTTCTAGTTTTGGGCAGTCTCTCATGCTGCCAGTCAGCAATGAGAGGAACCTTCACTGTTCCACCTAAAACAGAGCTGAGAGTGATTTCAACCTTGGCATCAGCCACAATCAACGTCAACATTTACTGCACCTGCACTTCCCCTATACAACTATGGAGACCCAAAAGTTGGGTGGGTTTGGACCATTATGGGAACTTATGTCATATGGAGTTATGTCTAATCCAGCACCATTCACAAAGCAAGTGGTGTTCCCATTGACATTTATGCATTTGAGGTCATATCTGGTGACTTCATTTTCAACCGATCCATTTTTGTTGCTGTTGTTCATAGCAAATATGTCTTTACAGTTATCTTAAATTGTCCTCAAAGTTTATCTTGGTATCAAAACAGATAACTTGTCCTTCCAAAGTTTCACCAAAGCCTTTCACTTCAACCTAAGTCACATAGATTTCCAGGTAGGAATTACATAGCCTATCAGTTTGGTTCACAGCTTGATTTTTACAGACACACAGAAGCCTAAATTTTCTTTCATTTACAAACCTGACTGTTTTTCAAAACAGCTCTCAAAAATGTAAAACTTGCTCCTTAAAAAATACATTCTGTTATAGTAGCTGCCACCCATTAAATGTCAATTCCCCCAACCCACCCCCCGAAACTGCCCATCAGTAAAGGCCATTGCAGGATGGGCTCATTAAAATTTTGAACTTTTACCTTGATGTCTGACATCGCTTTCTTGCTCTTGGATTGTTGCAGAATCACACATATTTTGGAGATCCCTAAAACTCCCTTGGCTTAGCTGACAGAACTGGGGGCCTGAGCACCAGAACTCACAGATGATTTTGGCCTGCATTGTCATGGGGAAATGACTTCTTAAACACCAGGCACATGGAAGTCAGACCGGGTGATTGAAGTGGGAGGAGGAGGCTTCATGCAGATAAATCTGTACGATAAATTCTGTATTGGAAACAAACCTGAAGAAAAAGACCACAGTGTGTGTGTGTGTTTGCACCTCCATCTAGAAATGAGTTCCTCAAGATCACAGTCAGTGTTTTGCCCATCTTTGTATCCCCACTATTTAGCATAGTGCAGTATCTATAGTATAGCAACTATACTAATTGCTCAATAAATGATTATTAAATGAATTGCATCTTAGACCAGTCTAAGTCACTGGAAAGCCTTCTCTGGGTCACATTTTTAGATTACTGCCTCAGCTGTGTGTCTGAGTCTTAGTTTATTTGTTTTGGTTTTGTTCTCCAGCACAATGATTAACTGTTATATAATCCAGTCATAATTATATCAACACAGATATTAATAGACATATTGGATCTAACCATCACTTCAGTTTTGTACAAAGAACTCCGTAGGCTTATAAAATTCATCCTGTTGGAAACAGAGTGGCCTTGTATATTAATTTTTAAACTTTATACAACGATTAAGTAAAATGGGACAAGGCCTAATATACATTTTAGGCCCTGAGGTTTCCTTTCCAATTTCATTATATGACCAATTCCTATAATACATACATCTCCTACTACTAATTCTTCAAACCAGACACCTAAGACCAGATTAAAAATAAATAAATGGGCCATGACTTCTATCTACCTACCCCACCCACAAAATGATCTAGGCAGGAAATTCCTACTGCTTGTTGCTCAATCTAACCTTGCAAAAGAAACCTCTGGGTGGGGAAGTTTTTATTCAAGTACATTCCTAGGGATGATGTTCAGTGAGAGATCTCCTCAGCATAACAACACATCCACGTGTCTGGAAAAGACCCAAACCCTGCGTCACCTGTAATGGGCCATGAGGAGTCCAGGTAGATAGAGTACAGCATCTCCTAGGGCTTTCCCTCCGCCTCAGCTCCACTGCTGTAACTGGGGCAGAATTTAGAGATACACCTTCCTCCTCCATGGATTCTCCACTCATTACTTCTAAATGCTACATCAGGTGAGCTCAATTTCTTAACTACCGCATCTATTGATCTCACAGTATTCTCTTAAACAGATTTTTTATCAAAAAATATGCAGATGGGTTCATGGCTAACATTTATTGAGCACTATGGGCCAGGCACTATGCTAAACATTTTACAAATTATTACTAATTTAATTCAGCCAGTAACACTATCAGGTAATGTTTCTATTATTCTCTACTTTAGATATAAAACTAAAAGCAGTTAAGACCAGATCCCTTAACTTATAGGTTGGTTGGTGCTTTAACATTATGCAATATTGCTCTAGCAATGTCACAAAAAACTTTATTTCCCTCATACAAACAACTCATTGTTCCCAAAATATTAGTGCCAAACAGGATCCCTGCCAATTTGAAAGCCTATGAGGACTTCCTGGATTAATCCAAAGATATACTAGTCACAGGCTTCTAGTTAAAATGTATCCTAAGAACCCTGAAACACCAATCCAAAAGAACCTATGCACCCCAATGTTCATAGCAGCACAATTTACAATAGCTAAATGCTGGAAGCAACCTAGATGCCCATCAGTAAATGAATGGATCAAAAAACTATGGTACATTTACACAATGGAATTCTATGCCGCAGAAAGAAAGACTGAGCTCCTACCCTTCATAACTGTATGGAAGGAACTGGAGAGCATCATTGTAAGTGAAATAAACCAGGAGGTTAAAGACAAATACCATATGATCTCACCTTTAAGTGAAACCTAATCAACAAAACAAACAAGCAAGCAAAATATAACCAAAGACACTGAAATTGAGAACAGGCTGACAGTGACCAGAGGGGAGAGGGGATGGAATTTCAGGGGGAAAGGGTGAAGGGTTTGCAGGAACAACTAACTATAAAGGACACAGGGACAAAAATGGGGGGGGGTGGAAACAGGGGAGGAAGGTGGGGAAGGCTAGGGTGGTGGGGAGGGATGGGGGAAAAAGGCAGAAAACTGTACCTGAACAACAATAAAATTTAAAAGTATTCAATAAAAAAAGACTATATTTATAATAATGAGCTAATTCCTAGTGTGATGATACTTGATGGTCTCTTCTCTGGTGCAGTGGTGGGAGCCAGATGTACATTGTTAAAAGCACAGTGGATGGGAGAAATGGAAAAGAGAAAAAAATGAAGATAGTTGCAGTGGACTGGAGAAACCAATAATGGCACTGACATATAGATGATCCGTTGTGGCTCAGCTGAACACACAAATTTGTAATGAATTATGGCTATGATTTCCTTCCACAGTGGGCCCTGACATGTAGAAATCTGTGAATATGTAGCTGGAGGGAAATTAGCAGACTAGGAAAGGACAAAACTGAGAAAATCCTAGGATTCGTAAGAAGACCAATTAGAAAATAACTATGGTCTGAGAAAGCAAGAAGGGTTGAGAATCTATATTCATTCATTCATTCATTTCACAATCTTTTATTGTGAATCTATTGCTTACTGGTTGTTGCTAAGTTCTGTAATATAAAATGAATGACAACCTGCCCTGGAGTTAAACATTAAACAGCAGCAAGGTTGTCACTGATTGCTATGGAATACATGTGTACAAATATGCTTTGGAAGAGCAGGTTCTAAGTGGTGCTAAGTCTGTCTCATACTTGGGCAATAAGAGAAATAGAGAGAAAAGCTTAAGCTAGTCAGACAGTAGGTAGATGCAAACAATCAAATGATATACAACAGAGAATAACTATTGACATAAATAAAAGCCAAAGGTGGTAAAAAAGTGTGAGGGTTTAAGAGTGGTATATGCTTCTGGAAGAGATATTTGGAATGCAGGAGATCTGAGAGTCCGGATTCAATCTGGCCATTGGAGAAATGCTATTCCTTGAGGTTAGAGAAAGGTTATAATTTGGTGTGTGGAATAAACTCTAAAGCTTTCTCCCATCAGTTTATATTCATCATATGGACTGCAGGTAGGTACCTGGAGGGGTCAAATGAGCTGAGGGAGTGAAATGAAAGGGTTAAAACCCTTGGCTAAGCAACCAACTGGCAGGGACCCAAGTCCATGTAGTGTGGTTGTCCTAGGACCACTATTAATATATTTATTGATGTTTTTGGAAGGATGAATCAAGATCATCTAGATTAACTTGGTGAATAACACAAGGGCCAAAAAGAAGTACCTGACTTGTGTCCTTGGTGATTATTTATTGTTCAGGTGTTTATTGTCTATCTTCTCAAACTAGGTTCTGAGTTCATGAGGGCAGGGATTTTGCCTGAATTGTTCCTTGTTGTTTCCCAATACCTCGAACAGTACCTGTTGTACATAATAGTTGCTCAGTAAATTGTTTTATATTGCTTACACAATAGTAATGGATTGATAAGTGCTGTCACAGCAGTATGCACTAGTGTTACGGCAGCAGAACATGAACTCTGCCTTGGGGTTTGGGGACACCTTCAGAAAGAAGGTGGCATTTGAGCTTGGAGAGTGGGTAGGACTTTGTGAGGGACAATGGAAAGAGAACAGTATTCCAGAAAGGGTGTAACACCATAAATAAAGGCAATGTATATATGAAGGGCATAGTATGTTTAGCAGATAGTGAAAAGTTTATTTTTTTAACATTGATATTTTAAAATGTGGATGGTATTAGTGGACAGTAAGTTTCCTTCCATGCCAAAATACCTTACTTTTGTAATAATTGTGAAACAAGGACCATAAGAGAATGCATGTAAATTAAATTGCTTTTGAAAGACTATGGAGTGAAATTGTTTTGTCATGTGGATAAAATTGCACATAGAGAATCTCTCCTGAAAAGCTTTTGCCTCCAAAGAGGATGGAAATATGGTCTTGGCCTAGCTTTTTCCAAGAGATTTGTTCAAGGAAGGAAGTACGAAGAAACTGGTGAGTCAAAAGAAAAGGTAATAGTGGCCAATGCTTTTAATAATGATAAAAATTAGATCAAGGGTTTAAGGTTATTTAATGCAAGGAGGGAACATGATAAATGTTCACCATTTAAGGATTATCACTAACCCAACCTTTCACAAAAACAGAATAGGGGAGATGGGATCTGCAGTGACTTTTACTCAGTGGATATCTACTGTGTAACAGGTGCTTTACAGACATGGTCTCGCTGAATCCTTACCACCTCCCAGAGAGACAGATAACCACCCTCGGGTTTACAGAGGAGCAAACAGAGGTGCACAATGGCTAGGTAACCTGCCGGGGTGGTAAATGACACTGAAATCAAGGCTGACCTCTAACTTCGTCCTCCTTCCCGGACCCTGGGCTGCCCTAACATAAGAAAGTATTTATTGTTATTGTTGTTGTTGTTATTTAGGGAAAACGTTCTTTATCAAACATAAAATACAATACCAAAGAAAGACACAAGTCTGTGTGCGTGTGTGTGTAAATACGTGAGCTTTGGGCCAGGCCTATTGCACTGTGAAGCAACGTTTCCCAAATAGCCCTATACCACGTTGTCTATAATTCATGCATTATAATTAACCCCAGGGTTAAGGTATTGTTTCTGAAGCCCTAGTTGAAATGCAGATATGTGACCTGGGAAGGCTGACTCGATCTCTCAATTACACCTAATTAAAGAGCTGGCTCTTTGAGAACTCAACTCGACTGGTCCAGGCATCCGTCAAGGCGGGGCTGCCGGGGCACCCCCGCGGGGAGGTCCCCAGGCACAGGAAAGCTGATGGGTGGGTGGCTGGATTGGGGGAATCACTCTGTAAGTCTGCAGAGGTTGGGACTAAGCCAAAAAAAAACTTTGACTTTCATACAGCTCTCTGGGGACAGAGCAAGGAACACACCTTGCCCTCTCATTCCGGGGCTCTTCTGGAATCCCCCTGGCGAGCCTCCTGAGCTTCACCGTCTTCGGTCCCTCGCGGCTCAGGGGGGTCGACCCAGGAGCAATTAAACTGGGCCACTGCAGCCAGCTCCCCGCCGTCCGTCCCCAGCCGCCGGTCCGCAGATTTAACCCTTTCCCCACGGACTCCCGCGTGCGCGGGGGCACGCGCTCCCGCCGCAGCCCGCGCCCGCGGCTCGGGGACTGGGCATGCTCAGTGGCCACCCGCGCCCTGCGCCCGCCCGGGGAACCCTCCGCGCGCCCTCGCTCCCGCTGGCCACGGTCGCCTCCTCGCCGCCCGCCCGCCGTCCGGGCTCCCCACGACCCAGATTCCTGCCCCGCCCCCGCCCCTCCCGCGGCGCAGCCAGTGCGGCAGCGGCGGACACCCCTGTCCAGCCTCCACGACGCGGACCCACGGCGTCCACCGCCGCCGCGGAGCGCGCAGGGCCAGCGCCTGAGGAAGGCGGAGATGGAGACCCGACCGCCGCGCGCCGGGACCTGCTGAGCTTCCCGCCGCCGCCGGAGTCCAGGTGAGCGGCGGAGCCTGGCATGCACCCCGGAGGCACCGAGGGGCGACGGGGCGAATGCCCTTGGGGGGAGGAGAGACTTGGCGACGACGACGGCGCGAGGCGCAGGCGTTCGAGCTGCGCTGCGTCTGGGGCGAAGCAGAAATGTGAGGTCGTAGACAGAGAGACCGGAATGAAAGTGCACCCTCTCCTAGAGCAGGGGCTTTGGGGCCCTAGGACCGTAATACCTCCATCCTGTACCCAAAATTAACACCCGCGGAGCGGCAGGTTGGCGCGAGAGGATGTTTGCATCTGCCCCCCCCCCCCCAGCGGGTCACCTAGCAACCGAACGCCGAGGGCTCTGAAGAAGGCATTCTCCGCACAGGCCAGAATGGGAGGCGGGGACGCAGGGCAGCCCTGCCGGGCCTGGGGCGCCCCTGCCCCGCGGCCCTCGGGGCGGGGCGGGGCGGCCGCGGGTTGGCGAGCGGGGGCTGCAGCTCGCCCGCGTTGCGAGCCGCGAGGAGCTGTCCAGGGGCCAGCGCGCGATTCCTGCTCCAAGTGCTGGGAAACTCCTCGCTAATTCTAGCGTCTCTCTTCCCTGGATAGGTAGAATTGAACGGGCGAACGGGGGGCGACGGCCTGAGCGCTGCCGAAAGCGGAACAGTGGAGTGCGGTGGTGGGGTGTGCTGTTGTGAGTGCCTTTTTTCCAGGTGTGGGTGCGGGCTACTGCTGCTCGCAGGGTTTCTGCTCTACCTCTAAGTGGCGAGTCCGGTGACACACCTTATGAATATTTTAGGAAAGATCTCTCAGGCTCGCTAGCTTCAGCTCAAGTTTAAGGAATACGTTTGTCAGCCTTTCTCTTCTACACAGGCAGGTGGAAGCCCCGTGTGCTTTGAGTTTTCCAAATTTCATCGCTTTCCCACAGCGACTAGGCAAAGACACTGCTAGCCCCCAGTGAGTTTTAGATTGGAAAGAAATCGAGTGTCAGTTGGAGAGACCAGTTTGGGGCAGGCATCCAGACATTGTTCTGCATCTCTGCAGTGTGTGCGTGTGTGCGGTGGCTTGACAGCCGTCCTTAACTCGAGCTGCCAATATGGTAGCAGGCAGGTAGTGTGTGGTGTTGGCATAAACGCCTTAATTCGTTACCGTCTTAGGGTATCTGGTAGTTACAGCGGACTTGGCCATTCTCTCCGTAGAATTCGTCTCTGAGACCAGTCTAGTTAGAATTTTGAGAAAGGCACAGTCTCTTGTATCCCTCGACATTGGGAGGTATTTATTTCTCCTTCATTCTTTCATGGGAACAAGAAATGAATGTTTTTTCTGCAATCACGGCAAAGAACGCTGAAGGAAAAACGTGTCAATGTAGGGAACTTTCAGGATTGGAACAAGTTGTAGGGCCTATTTCCTTCCACTCTGGGTTTTAATTTCCATCGCACCACCACCATGAAGCAAGTAAACTGGTACACAGCAGTTTTTACTCTAAAATGGTACTCCTTTGCAGAAGAAACCTGCTTTTTTTTCTCAGTGAGACAGGTATGTCTCCAAACAACCTGTGAGGAATTCCTCTGTTGACCAAGATTTCAAGCCTCCAAAATTTACAAGATTCTAAAGGAGGCAACTCTTTCCTCTTGCCAGCCCACACATGGTAAAGCTGAAGCGCTTGGATTTACAGATGTTTCGCATTTGGGAAAGGCTTTTTCCAACAAAGAACAGTTGCAGTTACATCACAGGCTCCACCTCCAGCTGTCAGGCTGCTTCTCCCCAGCCTGTTAGTGTGGACTGCATATCTCCCTGTGCTTGATTAATGAAGAGAGGAAATTCCAAAGTGAAAGACTTATTTATTTCCCTTATTGTGTTTTGCTGATTTAATTAAAAATATGACATTTTCAAAAACGGTTAATTATTAGTACATGTAGCTAGGACTCAACACATGCATAGTAATAACTATGAGCATCTGCTTTCCAAGAGATATTCTTTTTGCTAAAATTATTGATAGATGGTGTTAGAAGGGAATTTTATGAAATAGAAAAATAAATGAAAATTTTACATAATAAACAGCTTTTCCTAAAAGATGTGAGTGATATGCTTAGAGAGATACCGAGCTGCATGCACAGAAATAAAACTGGGCCAATCAAGAAGTTTGCAGAGCTTGGATCCAAACCTCCAGGAGCTCTAAAGCAGTATTCCTTTAGTTCTCTGAGAATCTGTAGTCACTGGCAGAGCTGTGAAATTTAGCAAATAAAAATACAGGTAGCAGCCCTGGCTGGCATAACTCAGTGGATTGAGTGCGGCCTGTGAACCAAAGCATCGCAGGTTCGATTCCCAGTCAGGGCACATGCCTGGGTTGCAGGCCACGGCCCCCAGCAACCACACACTGATGTTTCTCTCTCTCTCTCTCTCTCTCTCCCTCCCTTCCCTCTCTAAAAAATAAATCTTAAAAAAAAAAGACTGGATGAGACAAATGTTCAAGTAGTAGGTCTGCTATTGTAAGGAGCCAAGTGAACATGTCACAGTAAACATTGTTTTCCTTTCAGATAGCTCTTTTAGGGGAGAAAAAACTTATTTTAGCTTATCCTGCCATTATGTTTTAAAATTTGACACAGAATGTTCCTCTGTGGTTACAGTACATGTTCACCTACCCTTTTCTCCAGTTAGGTTGTTCAAATAAAATTAGTTTGCTTTAAAAAAAATATAGGTTGCCAGTTAAATTTTAATTTCAGGAAAACATAATTGTTTTTAATATAAGTATGACCCATGCATTATTTGATACTTGTGTATACTAAAAAATTTTTTGTTGTTTATCTGAAATTCATCTTTTACTGGGTAGCCTGTATTTTTTTTGGCAACTCTAGTCACTGGAAATTTCTTATTCTTCTTCTTTGGGTCACGTCTGGGTTGAAAAATAAAGTGGAGCAGAAATGATATGCTGTTTTGCAATCTGGGACAAGCTCAGTGCTGGTTCAAGCTATTGAAAATAGCTCATGCTTAAAAGTAAGTAGTTTCAGTTCAACACGTTCTTCTTGAGTACCTCTGCTTGCCAGGCTTAGCGAGAGGCGCCAAAGATACAAAGATGAGTAGAAAAAGGGAGGGGGTCTACATCATGAGATATGAGACTTGCGATGCCAACTATCTGTGGGTCCATAGGAGTCTGAAAGGGACATTGAATGCTGCTGGGCAGCTTTTGACAGGTCTGGTCTTGAATTAGAAAGTAAGATCTTATCCTGCAAGGAAAGGAGGAGGACAAAGGAGGAGGAGCTCATGCATTTATACTTCATGGAGTGGGGCTGGAAGTTGAAGGATTTTACCTGATGGCCTCGGTTAGAGGACAGTGTGGCCTGCTGAGAATGAGGGAAGTGAGAAGGGGGTTCTAAAACAAAGGGTTTAAATGGTTACTGCTGGGAATGGAAGAGAGCTGAAAAGGGACAAGTGTAGGGACTGGTAAGTGGTACTTGCATGAATGTGCCTCATTGCATTTTAAAAAACAGCTGTTCTGCCCTTTGACTAATACCCAAAGTGTTCCTTTATGGTTTTGCTGCCATCGTGGTTTCCTTGGGTAAAAGGCCAAAGAATACTGGAAAACAGTATTTTAAAGTCTTACTATTTTTAAAGTAAAGTAAATAGTTAAATGTAATATTTGAGATGCTGGTGAATATTCAGTTGCTTGTGGCACAAATTTTTGAAATAAAATAATAAGATGTTTTGATTTTAGCAAACCTACTCCTTCAAGTAGAAAAAGATATTAAGTTGAAATAACCTCCTGATTTTGTCCAGCTATTCTTAAGGAAGCAGATTCTGATGATGGAAGGAAAGTAGATTTTATAGGAATAGCACTATGTAAAAATGACTATATGCTTGCAGCACCAGAGAGTACCTATTGAGAATGTTCCAAATGCAATTACTTTTTAAAAATCTCACACTAGTTACATTTGTACCTTCGAAGACCCAGCAGATCCTTTCACTACTAATCAGCACAGGAAGTTTCCAGGGAAGTTGAAAATCAATCCAGTGCAGTCCATGTAGAGAACAGTTCATCATTCCTTGAATATTCCAGTTTGCCAGTCTAAAGGCAATGATGATTGAGTGCCATTCTAGATTGCCCTTCTCCCAGCAAATCTTAGGGACCATCTACAGAAGAGCCTCTTGTCTATATGTATGGTTAAATTTCTTCTTTATATTTTACAATACGTTCTTCAAATCATGAAAATTGCTCTGTAATAAAATGTATAAAGAAGTTGTTAAGGTCTCTTATCAAATGATTATCCTTTAAAATACAGCAGAAAACAGCTCTTTTTTTTAAAAAGGTAGTTAGATTGACTGATTAATTGATTTTTAGAGAAAAGGGAAGGGAGGGAAAGAGAGAGGGAAAGAAACATCAATGTGTGGCTGCCTCTCACACACCCCCAACTAGGGGCCTGCTCTGCAACCCAGGCATGTGCCCTGACTGGAATTGAACAAGCAACCCTTTGGTTCTCAGGCCAGCACTCATTCCACTGAGCCACACCAGCCAGGACAGAAAACAGTTCTATTTAAGGTATTTGTACTGTTCTTCCTTATAGTCTCTGCCAACCGTGTCCTGCCTTATAATTTTGGTAGTTTATAAGAAAAAAAGTGATCAAGGGCATTGATGTTGCTAAAATTTCAAGGCAATTACACTCTAGGTTTTATTTTCAGTGGGTTTCACCTGGATATGATTTGTTAAAGAAAGGCTTGTTGAAGTGATCTGTAATAGCAGCTTATGGACTATCACCCAGAGAGAGCTTTAACCAAAATTGTGTGCTCAGTTCACATTCTAAGTCCTCAGTAAATACTCTGAATTTAAAGAATCTAAAGACAGTATGTTCTTGCATCTCTGAAGCGTTTAACCCTTCATCTTACTTATGCTAACAGTGAGGAAGTTTTATTATATGTCAGTTTCTGTGCTCTAAAATGGAAGGTATGCACACTCTAAAAAATAATATTGTGCCAACAACTTCAGTCTCCGTCTATAAAATAAACTTTAGTTGTTACTACTATTCTAAGGGATAAAAAACTTCATTCTCAATGTAACTACACAATTTGTACACAATTTTCTGTGTTCTCTCTATGATGTTTCAGATGCCAGGAATAAATCACAATTTGCTGTTTGTTTTTGTTTTTGTTTTTTTTTGCTTTTTCAGTGCAAAGCAAGATTGTTGTAAATGCTTAAGGAGAGCTCATTAAGCATCTTTAAAAAATCAGTCTGAAGCAAGCTAATGCCTGTAGATTCAAAGGTTTTTATGTAACTTTTAAACATAGTTTCCATTTTAATCATTGGAATTAGCACTTGGTTAATTAGAATGCTTGGTATAAGAGCTTACTTCAGATATTGTAACTTCCCTTCCTACCTCCCTTAGACAAATAGGTGGTGAAAAGCTGCCATGTATTTTGAAGGTTTCATTCATGATGAAACTAACAATTTATTTATCCCACAGCTGCTTTTTGGTTTAGCAAATATAATCTATGACGTCATAAACTCTGTTCCCTAATTTATTTTTATATCTTCAGTTGGCATTGTAAGTATTGTGTGAATCAATCACTGGAATGACTTTACTCTGCAAATACATTTCTTCTTTTTCCCTTTAGAAATAGAATAAATGTTTTACCCTTCAGAATTTGGAAGCCAGATTTCCCAAAGATTCTATATTCCAATAGAATGTTTAGATTTTAATCTCAGATTTTCTTTGGTCTTAGAATCCATTTAAATTAGAAAGAAACTTAAAACAATGGATTCTAATCAAGAAGTTAAATCATACATTTTCTTAAAATGGTAACCATTTATCAAAGCTATTTTAATTAAAATGTATATTATGTATATTATTAGTCATAATTTTTAAAGCTAATATTAAAATACCTAGCATAGAATTTTTTCATATTCTGTCTTGTGTATATTGTGTATGTAGCCCAATATGTAAATCCAGTATATGAAAGTGAAGACTTACAAAACAGAAGGATTGGGTTATGGTATTTGCTTCACTAAAGAGTGTGTTGCAGCAAAAATTTCTCCTACTATTCCTTTAAATTGTATATAACCTAGGGTATTTAAAAGAGAGCCAGACAAATTAAATTTTTACATTTACACAATTCTTCTGGGACACGTCTGTCAACTAGGCTATTGATTCATCTTTGTGGGTGACTTGCAGAAATGAGGTCTGGGATGTGCTCTCATAGCTGGGTTGATCCACTGCACCCAAAGGATGTTAATAGATGTGGAAGCCAATATAGAAGGTGGCTTCTGTTGGCCTGAGTCACAGCTCTTCCCTTGGCCCTAACATTTCTACAATTTTATTAATAATTCAGATACACTTAGATCATGTATATATCAGGTTTGTTGATATTGCAATGCTCAAAGCATTAATGAATTTGGATGGCACTCATGATTAAACTTGATTTTCCTTACCCCAAAGCAAGGGTTAAAATTAAGATTATATTTTAAAGGGAATACATGTTGGCTTCATTTAGATCCACTTGCAATGACAGGAAGTTAACAACAGTTTGGGATGTAAAAAATAATTTTAGTTCACTTGAATACTAACCAATAGTACAGAGGAAATTAATGCTGTCTTTGGTTGGATTCACAGATGAATAGAGTCCATATCAAAAAGGTCAGAAACATGCCCTGACTGGCGTAGCTCAGTGGATTGAGCACGGGCTGCAAATCAAAGCATTGTAGGTTCGATTCCCAGTCAGGGCACATGCCTGGGTTGCGTGCCACAGCCCCCAGCAACCGCACATTGATGTTTCTCTCTTTCTCTCTCTTTCTCCCTCCCTAAAATAAATAAACAAAATCTTTTTTAAAAAAAGGTCAGAAACAAACATTATAAAAAACTGTACTGAGTGTAATGCATTTTGGGCCAGCTGTCAGGAATATAATAAGAGGGAATGCTTTTACTGGGTAGGAAGTCGGCTCATATGACCTTAAAAATACCTCCTAAATCTCATTATGCAGTTTAGATTGAGCTCCGAGGCTCATACACGACTCTGCCAATGTCTAATTCAGCGTAGCCACATTTATGAAACATATGACTATTTTACATCTTCTCTTGATTTACCTAACGATTATTCCCTAGATAATTAATCAGTCATCAATTAAAATAAATGCATCTACTGTGTGAGCATCATTGGGTTAAATTAAACAAGATATTTCTGGTTATTCTTTAACTGTCTCAGATCATACTTGAAATTAGTTCAACACAATATGTATTTTGAATAGCCATAACATAGTCAGGTGTCTAGGTTCTAAAATAAAATTGCATAGTACACCTAATCAAGTTAGACAAAGATGAAAGGCAAATGTGTTCACTGTGTGCCCTATGTGTACTCTATTTCCTCAATGCTCTGCATTGTATTATGGCTTTCAAATGTAGGTGTTTATAGTATCGAGTGGACAGTTGTCATTCCTTTTGAACACTGCCTTCTGAACCCATTTCCCGTGTTAGGGGCTCTCCCACGTTACGAGGCAGAGCTCACTCCCCACTATAGGAACTAAAGTTGCCAGATGCTTTCTTTCCCAGACATCCTTGCATCATAGCCATGGGCCCATGATCCAGACTCTGCCCCAAATGTTCCAGTCAGCAGTGCCCCTTGACCGGTGCTGAAGGCAGTGGGTGATCAGTGGGTGCAGCTTCAGAGTCTGGACCTGGTGGCAGCAGGAGAAGTGTCTGTACTGGGCCAGCTGTGTCATCATCCTAAAAGTTATTTTTGGTTATAACCTCTAAACCCAGTTCTCTAACCCTCCTGGAGATTCTGTGGGTTGCCTTTAAAACTTTGTTCTACTTAAATAGGCGGAGATAGTTTCTGGTTTTTTTTTTTTGTGATTATAAACCCTGACTAGTACAGGGTGCACGTCCATGCTCACGTTGACATTAATCACTAGGAACTATTGAGCACAAAGTACTCTGAAAGGCACAAAACGAAATGTTTATTGATTCTCTGAGTATTTCTGGAACAAGTCACTCTGCCTGGCAATGGGCAGAGGGCATGGCACACAAAGCTGTTATTTCCAAATCCGTACTGTGGGGACAAGGAGGAGGAGGGCGGGGTGGTGGGAGTACCACTGGCAAACTAAGATGTGGGCGTATATCTTTATGTGGATCTCCTGATTTAGTGTAGAGATGAAGGGTTGTGATAAGAAAGGATACTCTTCTGGTCAGGATGGCAGTACAGGTAAACAGGGCTTGTCTCTTCACACATGAAACAACCACATCAAAGTTACAACTAAAATATAGAACAACAATCACTCAGAACCATCACATTGAGTTGAATGGAAGTCTAACCACTACAGAATTAAAGAAATCACATCCATTCAGACTCGTAGGAGGTATGGAGGTGTGGAACAGGCTAGTCATACATCTACATGTGGTGGATAAAAATTTGGGAAATTCTCCACCACTCTGCCCCTGTAGAGCTGATCCTCCACAGAGGGTGGAGGGACTCAGGAGCAAGGAGTCCCAGCCCTACCTTAGGCCCTCTAGCCCAGGGTTCCAGTACCAGGAAGATAAGTCCCCATAACTTATAGCTGCAAAAACCAGCAAGGACCGAGTCAGTAAAAGACACTGCTGGAGTCCCAAGCAGTTCCTCCTAAAGAACCCACACATGGACTTACTCAGACTCACTCCCTCTGAGCTCCAGCACCACGGAGGCAGCTTGAAAGGCACCAGTGGCATACAGAGAGGAACTGAAGTGTCTGGCATTAAGTGAGAGCTGAGGGACAGCTTTCTCCCAGACAGAAAGGCAGACAGAGGCCATTGTCCCTTTTCTGAATCTTCTCCCCACACAGCCATACAGACAGCAGGCAGGTGCAGTATCTAAGACTCCATCAACCTGGCTAACACGGTTTGCCCACACTGGAGATCCCCTGTGCTCCATCCCATTCAAATTATAGATGTTACAGTGCTTTTCCATATGACTGGCTGGTCTTGGATCACGCTTCATAACTTCCTAAATCCTTTCAAATAAGCAACAGCTAGCCTTGGGAAGCCCCTAGCCCCTATACCTCTTGTTAAGTGGCCCAGGCCTAGCACTAGCAGCATCCAGCCTAGAGTCACAGCTTGGCTTTGCCTGAGAATTTCCAAGCCCAGCAGAAGTAGCAACCATCTCAGATTGCTTTATAGCTCAGGAAGGGTAGGCTTGGGCAAAACACAGGTGGGGGCTGACCTTGGCCTGCACCACCCAAGAAACCCCAGGGCTAGTGCACCCCAGTAGACAGCTACAGACCACAGCGGAGCACCACCACTCTGCCCCTGCACAGCTGATCCTCCACAGAGGGTGGAGGTTGGTGGTCAGAGGTCACAGCCAATGCTTGCAGCTGACTAGCCTGGGGAAATCCTTCCCATTGATATGCCAGTAGCAATCAAGTCTCAACTACAAGAAGCGGGTGCACTCAACCCACGTGAAGGGCACATCACGAGTACCCAGCTTGGTGACAAGGGCATTTGTGCCACTGGATCCTACAGGACACCTACTACACTAGGTCACACTACCAAGACCTAGACTCAAAGCAGCTTTACCTAATACAAAGAAACAAACACAGTGAGGCTACTGAAATGAGAAGACAAAGAAACGTGACCCACATAAATGAACAGATCAAAACTCCAGAAAAATAACTAAATAAAAGGGAAATAAGCAATCTATTGCAGAGTTCAAAACACTGCTTATAAGGGTGTTCTTCAAGGAACTTAGTGAGGACCTCAGCAATATACAAAAGATCTAGTCAGAAATGAAGGATAAACTAATTGAAATGAACAATTTTCAGGGAAACAACAGCTGAGACTCAAACTAATGTTATAGAACATAAGAAAGGAAAAAACAATCAGAACAATAAGAGGAACAAAGAATACAGAAAGTGAGGGTAGTGTAAGTAGCCTCTGGGACATCTTCAAGTGTTCCAACATTTTGCATCAAAAGGGGAGCCAGAAGGAGAAGAGAAAGAGCAAGAAACTGGAAATCCATTTGAAAAAATGAGAAAACTTCCCTAATTTGGTGAAGGAAATAGACATGCACATCCAGGAAGCACAGAGTCCCAAACAAGAGGCATGCAAAGAGGCCCACTCTGAGACACATCATGATTAAAATGCCAAAGGTTAAACATGAAGAGAGAATCTTAAAAGCAGCAAGAGAAAGCAGTTAGTAACCTACAGGGGAGTTCCCAAAAAATGTCAGCTGATTTCTCACAAGAAACTTTGAAGGCTAGAAGGGATTGGCAAGAAATATTCAATGTCATGAAAACCAGGGACCTACAGTCAAGATTGTTCTACCCAG
>PVIA01013510.1:0-31796 GCA_004024845.1 Tonatia bakeri | reverse complement strand
AAAAAAAAAAGAAAAGACAACCGACAGAGTGGGAGAACATATTTACTGACACATTTGATAAGGGGTTAATATTCAAATTTTATAAAGAACTTACAAAACTCACACCAAAAAAAAAACCCAATTAAAAAATGGGCAAAGAACCTTGAACAGAGTATGTCCAAAGAGGACATACTGATGGCCAATACACATGTGAGAAGATGCTCAACATCACTAATCTTCAGAGAAATGCAAATTAAAACCACAATGTAATATCGCCTCATACCAGTCAGAAGGCTGTCATCAATAAATCAACAAACAACAAGTGCTGGCAAGGATGTGGAGCACAAGGAACCCATTTTGCACTGTTGGTGGGATTGCAGACTGGTGTACCCATTGTGGAAAGCAGTAAGGAGATACCTCAAAAAATTAAAAATGGAACTACCTTTTAACCCCACAATTCCACTTCTGGGAATCTAACCAAAGAAACCCGAAACATTAATTCAAAAGAAAATAAGCACCCCTGTGTTCATTGCAACATTATTTGTAATCACCAAGATATGGAAGCAGCCCAAGGGTCCATCAGTAGATGAGCAGATAAAACAACTATGGGACATTTACACAATGGAATACTACTCAGCCATAAAAATGAAGATAATTTTATCCTTTGCGACAGTAGGGATGGACCTGGAGAATATTCTGCTAAATGAAATAAGCCAGTCAGAGAAAGACAAATACCATATGACTTCACTCACATGTGGAATCTACTGAACAAACTGAACTAAGAAGCAAAATGAAGACAGACTCACAGAGAGCAGGCTGACAGCTCTGGGGTGGGGAGTAGGTTTAGGGGGTAGAGAAAAAACTATATGTTTCTGATTAGTAAATAACACTGATTAATTTTAATACTATTCTTTCATCAAGGTTCCCAATTCCCACTCTATTTTCCCAAATGTAGGAATAATCTTTTTTAAAAAAGATTTTATTTATTTTTATTTTAGAGAGAAGGGAAAGGAGGGAGAAAGAGAGGAGATAAACATCAATCGGTTGCCTCTCACACTCCTCCAACCAGGGACCTGGCCCACAACCCAGACATGTGCCCTGACTGGGAATCCAACCAGCAACCTTTCACTTTGTGGGACATCGCCCAACCCACTGAGCCATGCTGGTAAGGGTGGAATAATCCTACTTGTAACTGTAATAATTTGTAGTAAGGTATGAATGAAAATGAGGCTAATCCAGCAACAAGATGCATTTGTATTTCAAAACAAAATCCAAAGCACTTAAAGGCACCACCATATGATATCAATAACTCCTGAGATTTATTGCCTAAGTATCCTTGAGGAGACAGACATATTTCATATTAACGACCCAACTGAAGTCATAATGACAGGACATGAGAAGTTATCTGGGGGTGAGGCAACAACCACTAAGTCACCTGAATGCTCTACACAGTCTTTCACCAAAATGCCCCCCAAAATACTGATTACATTTAAAACCTATGAATCCAGCCCCAAAGAAACTACAGGTACTGAGGTTCTCAAATTTGGACAGATCCACTTGCCATTTGAACACTGCCAACCATGTATCAATGTGCAGCTCAAATATTCAGTTTCTGATACACAATCCAATAAATTACGGTTTTGTAAAATGTTATGAAGATCAAAATGACAAAAGAAGCAAATTTCGTCTTAAACAAAAAACATATTTTAAAAAGTGAAGATTAAGTCTCTCTATTACCACCACAGACATCCAGCTGGAGCACCAGGGAGTCTGCCCCATTGGCCAAGATGGTGCAGGGGGAGGTTATGCTGAGCCTGCCAAAAGCTAGAAAGATGAATGGATAGAGCCCCAAGCATGCCAAATGGCAGCAAGATAATTGGATAGAAGAAGAGCCCTCCCTATCCCTATGAGAACTGACAGCTTAAACAAGAAGGGGAAATGGTAACCCTGGCCAGTGTGGCTTGGCTGGTGTGGTTCAGTTAGTTGGAGCTTTGCCCCATACACGGAAAGGTTGCAGGTTCCATCCCAGTCAGTGCACACACCGGACATGGCCGCTTGATGCTTCTCTCTCACAACAATGCTCCTCTGTCTCTCTCTTTCTCTTTCTGTCTCTCTCTGTCTCCCCCTTCTATCTCTAAAAGCAAACAAACAAACAAAATGTCTTCAGGTGAGGATTTAAAAAAAGAAGAAAGGGAGATGGTCTTTGAGACAAGAGTCCACCATGCTCCCAAGTCACATGGCACCTGAATTAAAACCTCCTTCCTTCTGCACCAGCACCTGCCTCACAAGTTTGGTTTCCGTTGTGGAAGGCAGCCAAACCGCCATTTGTTCAGTTACATCTCCAGCTAGTTCTGTGAGGGCAAGACCTGTGTCTTATTTATAAGCACCTCCGCATCACCAGAAACACGGAACACACCAGAAATCCAACAAATGCTTGAATTGACTTATAATCTTTCATTATTCCCTCTTTACTTTCAAAGTATCACTTTACTAACATCTAAATTCCTATTTCAGGATGAAGTAAGCAAACAGATTTGTGGCTAATTTATTTCTACCTCATACTGTACCAACATGTATTAAGTCAGGATTATAAATCCTATCATTCTCAGCTAGACAAAATTATTAGTTTGATGTGTGCCAAGCCACATTCCCAGTCACTTACAAAGCTCAGTACAGGCTCCACATCAAAGAATAGGAAGCTGATGGGACTTGCTGGAGAGAGTCTTGGAGATACCACTGCACAATCGCTACCTAAAATAATCATTGCCCAGAGCTTCAGTCTTAAATATGAATGGACAACCAAGAACAATCAGACAAGTGAGAAAACCCAGTAGCATGAATAAGAAAATTCTAAGAACTACTGAACTGAGAGGAAACAGATAATTCAGGAAATGAGAGAACTTTTTTCTTATACAAGAACTCAGAAGGGTTACCTCCCACACACTTCCAGAGACAGTTACTACAGAAGGGAGAATGCCAAGACCTGGACAGCACAGGGTACAAGAAATAATGACTCCAATCCAGGACTGCAAAGAAGGAAGGTCCCACAAGGAAGCCTAGTTCATCAGAACCAGAGAGTAACTTGGCCAGATGGAGGGCTCCAGGAAAAATAAAGAATCCCACATAAGAGATAGCATGACTGGGAAACAGATAAATCCGAGGTTGTGGTGAAAGCACATCACTCATGTGCCAATAAGAGAAAAAGCCGTAGAAACTTCAGAGAAATCAAATCAAAATCCAGTATAAGCCCTGACCTTAATGTTAAATAAGACAAGGGTCTCGAGGTCTGAGCAGTTCTAAATGTTATTTCTTGCTAAAAGTTAGAATGTAATATAGTACTTTGCAGATGCAACACCAGGATAAAACTGATGGGAACCCAACCTGATAAGTGAAGCCAAATGCAAAGAAATCAACATGTAATTGATCTAACAGAGTGTACACACAATGGCTAAGCGTCCTTCAGGGAGACAGAACTTTAGGTAGGAATCCCCTGTCTAAACATTCTCCAAGCAAATGTTTGGACCAACATTTTGTGGGTCTACACTTACACCAACTACTTTGAGACAATCACATCTCATTCTTGACTAGAGCACCCCAGGAGCAAACATTTATATAAAACATTTTTTAATTAAAGATTTCAAGTCAAATTTTTTAATTTACCTGATTTTATATTATTGTATGGAATTGAGGTAAATTCCATAATTTTCTAGCCATCAGTGAATTTCCCACTTTGGTTTAACTATACCATATGTTTCATGTGTTGTTGCCTTGTAAGGATCCAGAATATTTTTGAACAAGCTTACATTCTTTTTTTACGCCCTTTCCGATTTTGTAGACTTTGGTAATAATACTCTTAGCCTGCATCTTCTCAAAGTGAGTATTTGTCTTTTTAGTTTATATTCACTTAACAGCCATCTCAGGCCCTTAAATATTTTCATGGCCTGCTCTAGATTCCATATACACCTTTTTGGAGTTGAGTGGTGATACTTCAGTATTTCATTATTTAACTCATGGGTAAAGTACTTTTTCTTTTAAGTTTTCAGTAACACTTCTAATTACTGTCAGTGACGGTGTGGTCTGACGCCAGTGTCCTTATGGAAGACCATAATGGCTATGATTTTAACATTTATTTGAACGACTTTAACATTTAACATTTATTTGAATGTATTTGGATATGGAGCCAATGCTTCTACAAATAAGGTTAGGGCTGTTTTTATCTATGAATGTTATTCTCATGCCCATTTTGAAACTTTTCTGTGTGAGGCTAACTTTTGTTGTTACTGACCTATTATTACAGAAGGAGCAGGCCTACTAGCAGTTACTACTCTGAAGAAAGTTTAGCTAAG
This sequence comes from Tonatia bakeri, assembly GCA_004024845.1. NCBI lineage: Eukaryota > Metazoa > Chordata > Mammalia > Chiroptera > Phyllostomidae > Tonatia > Tonatia bakeri. Next base: position 27,471 of record PVIA01013510.1, on the reverse strand, counting down.
TATTGTTCCCTGAGAAACCGCACTCTTCACAACTCTAGGTGTACTATAAAGTATCCATTCTTCCCTGAGTTTTGATTCTTGAGTAAGGCCATACTCTTAATACAACTACCAATTTTTCCATCATTATCCCCTGGTGACTCAGGTTTTAAATAGCCTTTCATGGGAAACTTCCTGAGAACCTAGTTCTATTTCTTATATCCTACTTAACTATTAACTACTTAGTTCAGTCAAATTGTAACAAAATTATTTTGATTTTTTTTCACACATGCTTCTCTATTTTCTTGCTGAATTTTATGTGGACTGAAAGTTGATCATTTTTCTAATTAACAGACTATTTTTATAACTTGCTTCCTGGCCTCTCAAACAGTATTATAATCCATGCCCAAAACCTTTTACTAAAATGACCATCATCTTTTCCAAAATAAACCAATTAAAAATATTTAACCAAGGAACATTTAACCAGCGGTAGGAGCACCACAGAACAGTGGTTAAGAACCTAGACCCTGAAGCCAAACTGCCTGGCTTTGAATCAGACTCCTCTGCTCACTAGTTCACCTTGGGCAAGTTACTTAACCACTCAGTGCCCCATTTTCTCACCTGTAAAATGAGGGTAATAATTTAAGTAGGCTTCTTATGAAGACTGAGTTAATATTTGTAAAATACTCAGTACAGAGCTTAGCAGATAGTAAATGCACCATAAATTTATTAAATTATATAAAACTGGTTAGTTCAGTAGTGGGCCTTTCAAGTCTGACCACAAAACAATTGTGCTTCAGGCCCTCCGAGCACCGGCATCACATCACCAGGCCAAGCTGCTTCCCTTGGTCCCTGTTGGCCACCTGGCTGCTCTGGCCCACACTGAACTGCCACCTCCACCATCATCCCTTCCACCTCTCAGAAGCTCAAACTGAAGCTGCTGTCATTTTAGGAAGGAAACTTGCCAAGCAGATCACGCAGGAAGTGCAGCTGGAGGTGAAAGTGCAGAGCACCAGGCAACAAACAGCCACACCTGACAATGGTTCTGTTTGGTGAGAATCCTGCAAGTCATTCATTCCTATGTCCTCAACAAAACCAGGGCTGCTGCAGAAGTGGGAATCAACAGTATTCTCATTATCACAATGAGAATACTGTGAAACCAGCTTCAATATCAGAGTAAGAACTGCTGAATTTAATCAATAAACGATAATGATGATAATGTAGGTGGCCTCCTTGTTCAGCTGCCTCTTCCAGAGCACACTGGTAAAAGATCTGCAATGCTGTTTCTCCAGACAAAGATGTTGACAGTTTTCATGTAATTAAGGTAGGGCTAATGTGTTTGGCCCAGTATTCCATGTTACCACCTACCCCATGGAGTATAAAGTAATAATTAAGCAAACTACTATTCCCACCCTAGGGAAGAATGTGGTTGTAGCGGGAAGGTCAAAAAATGTTGGAATGCCCATTGCAAGGTTACTACACACAAATGCAATACACAAATGTCCCACAGGTGATGTCATTGTTACAGTCTCTCGATACAATACACTCCCAAAAAGTAGCTGAAGAAATACATAATTCTTGCAGATATTGTGGTCTCCACTGCAGGCATTCCAAATCTGATCACTGCACACTCGTACATGATCAAAGAAGCAGCAGCCATTGTTGATGAGGGAATAAATAAAAATTCAAGATCCCATCACTATGAACTCAACTTGGTCAGAGACGTGGATTTTGAAGAGGTCTGGAAAAAGCCAGTTACATCACTCCAGTCCCTGGGGATGTTGATGCCATAGCAGCGGTGACACTAAAACAGAATCCCTTTATTGCTGGAAAAAAAAAGTGCTGAGGCCTGAAGATCAGGAAGTACTGAATTCTAAGGAACTCGTAGTGGCCACTAATTAACTATTGTGTCTTCTGTGTCGTAAACAGTACAGCCAAGCCAGTTCAAGAGGCACAAAAGGCCAATAAAAATGCAGTATTTTTAATTGATGCTACTGACATAGTTTTAAATGATGCGTTGTATTTATTGAAAGCTTAAATGGTGGGTGTTTGCACACAGTTTTGCAGTACCTTACCAGGGAGCACCTATTATCATGCTGGGTCATGTGACCTAGCCATAAGAGAAGCCATTAACCTAGTTATTAACATGGGGGGCATTATCACAATGAGAATGGCTGCCTAATTTTATCAGAACACTTCAGTTACACTTTGCCTTTTCTAGGATTTTCCCAAGTGCTATTCCAATAAGGGTTGATACTCACTTTAGGTTCCGAACCTTTCTAGTTCAACTGGTCAAACCAAGGGAAAAGGTTGCTACAGAAACTTTAAAAAAAAGTTAAAAAGGAAGAAATGATGGTAATTGAGTAGAAACAATTTACCTTAATTGTATACATATAAACTGATAACCAGAAGAAAAGCTACATGTTAACAGTATCCTGAGCTATTTTATAGCTGAGTCAGTCATTGGGGAAAATGTCTGGGTTTGTTCCATGTGCTATTAGCCTTGTTTCGTGTGTGTTACCATTCATGAGGCCTCACCACTAGGATTAAAAGGCTTATTTTATAAATAATTCATTTGTACTGTCATATTTGGTTTTACCTCTATCCTTAAACTTCATTGATAAATTTTTGTACTGTTGGGGGTCTATATAGTTTCTTTGGTAAATCTTGAAACCTGTTTTCGAAAACCGAAACTTGGTTAGCTTTTCCACCAAAATATTGTCAGCAACTTCAGTTAATACTGAATTTAATCAGACTTTCTGATTAAAGGATACACTCTGACTGGGGGGAAAAAATATGTTTCAGAACTTCAAACATACAAAAATGATCCCTTAAAATTAATCACTTCCATAAGTTATATGCATATACCAGTAATACCATCATTACTGAAAACACTTCTAAAACCATTTGAGAACAGTCTTTAAGAGCCAGATTAAAAACTAAGCAGCCCTGGCTGGTGTGGCTCAGTTGGTTGGAGCGTCATCCTGTAAACTGGAAGGTCGCAGGTTCGATTCTGGTCAGGACACATGCCCGTAGATTCGGTCCCTGGGCATGTACTAAAGACAACTGACCGCATCGACGTTTATCTTTCTCTCTCTCTCTCCCTCCCTTACCCTCTCTCTAAAATCAATAAGCATGTCCTCCACTGAGAATTTTTAAAAACCTAAGAAAAAAGTTATCTGTGGTCCCACCTCACTCTCATTTTTATTGCTTCCTTAACTGGTATTATCCAGCTTTATCACTCCAATTTTATTCACCAGACTCACCTTTTCCAAAAATTGAGTTTTTTACAAATGATGAAAGTTTGTTACTGCTGTAGATATTCAAAAAACCTTCTCAGGAGCTGCAAAGTCTGTTTACTTGGCTTCAGGTTACAGTGGGAGGATATGTAACTGTGTTATTTGAAACTATGTAACTAGAGATATTAAGCCTATAGAAAGTTAGCCAATATAGAAAACTACACTACTAAAAGAGGTTTTAATAATACATCTACAATCTTCTGAAGATGAAATAAAAGTAGATAATTATGTTCTTTGCTACCCAAATCTTCCTTCAATACCATGTCTCATGTGCACAGAGTTATGTATCTCTAAAGTACAACAACTATTACATGGGGTGTTATCATACTGTATATATCATTCAGGTATCTAGCAACAGACAAATCAACTCATTTGGGTATAAAACAACTTGTCCAAAATGCTATATTTACAAAAAAAAAAAACTCCTCTTTGTGCAATGGTAACGATATTGTCTTCTTGTTAATAGTTGCAGAATGCACTGAGACTAGAAGTTCTTTTGGATTCACTGTGTGGCAGCAATTTTCAACCTTTTTTATCTCATGGCACACATAAACGAATTACTAAAATTCTACAGCACACCAAAAGATATAGTTTCTGCCAATCTGACAAAAAAATAAGTATACTTTTGATTCATTCATACCGGATGGCCATGCTGTGTGAGCTGTTGTCATTTTTTTTTATCTGATGGCCTACGGGAAAAGAAGTCAGTGCCCCTGACTGAACAGTCAGGTATTACATGTTTTAAAAGTTTTTGCAGCACACTGGTTGAAAATTGCTGCTGTAGGTAATACCTGCCTTTCTACCAAAATTCTTCTATTTCTCCCAAAAGTGACATTTACAGAATGTTTAACTTTTCAAAATTGATCATAAATATGATCTCCATTTTGGTCCTACCAAACTTTTTTCCACCTTATGAAGTGCTTAGAAACTTATGCCAGAAGTGATTTTAAGCTTTAAGTAACCAAATTTATCTCAGCATGGTTTAAAATGAGAATAAAAGTTTTGCAGATGTCATGAAAGCAAGAGCTAAGTTTTTACTGAAGTTTCTACATATTTTAAGTGTTCCTTCTCCTACTTCAACTTACTTAATTAAGAGTCAGAACAGAACTAAAATAGAACAGCTTCATTAGATTTAGTAACTTCTGTCTGAACCAGGGCTGGCCAAAGGCTTTCTCTGTTCCTTGTGATCTCCAATTTCAAAAAAATACAATAAAAATTCAGAAGAAATATCTTACTCGGTTCCCCTTCTCTTCAACCCATGACTAATGCTATGCCAACAAGTTCACGATTTAGCAAAGCCATTGCCTCCCTACTGGTTAAGTGGGTTAAGAACAAAAATCAGAGACAGACTACAGAACGGTGATCCCCAGAGGGAAAGAGGGGTGGGGGGAGGTAGAAAAGGATAACAGGGGGATAAATGATGATGGAAAGAGACATGACCTGGGGTGGTCTCTTACAATATACTGAAGATGTATTCTAGAAGAGTACTTCTGAAACCTATATAATTTTATTAACCAATGCAGCCCAAATAAATTCAATTTAAAACAAAAAACACAATTTAGCAGACAAGATAATTAGCCAGCAACCCGTGAACACGTTTCAGAGTTGGATTTTTCTTGTAACTGAGTAGCAGTTCTTATCCTGAGTCTGTCAAAAACATTTAAATAAGTTTTCTACTAGCTTCTGGTATACAAGTATGTTTGGCAAATCAAATTTATTGCTTTGCTTTATAGCTGAGAAGGGTATAAAAATCTCACCCCCCCAAAAAAAAAAACCCGTAACTCCGAGTCTAGATATGTAAATTCTGAGGCAAGCGAACCCACTCACGAGTTGGTAGAATCCACAGTATAAATCACTTAATACTTCCCACCCCACCCGTCAATTTCCCCACCCGTCAAACGGCGATAACACAATCAGGCACAACCACAGGGTGATGAGGGTCAAGGGCCACAGCAAGAGTGTTCTAAAATATGTGAAGGCGCTGTAGTGAAAGGACCTTCATTTCCTTCGCAAAACTTACAGGTTTACTTCGTCGCTTACCAGCAAAAAGGAGGCGAGCACAAGCAAAGCAAACCCGCTCGGTGACACTTCTCTGAACTCCAAGAGGGGCGACTGGCCGTCCGGGGCGGACAGTCACGGGAATGCTGTGGGAGCCCAGCGTGGGCAGCTTCCGCTCTCGCCCCCAGACCGGAGAGGCGAAGGGAGCTCAAATTCAACCGGGCTCCAGACAACCCTTGCAGCTGAAAGGACTTAAGGGGGAAGGGGCGGGGAGAAGGCTGGGCACCACGCTGCCACTCCAGCTGAGCCACTCCTTGCGCCACCAGCGCCCAGGCCCACGGTGCCACGTCCCGGCCTCTGTCCACGCCACCCCTCACCCCATCCCCGGACGCCGGCACAGCCTCCGGAGGCCACCGAGCTCGCTCCCTTGCAGGCGCCTCCAGCACTCCACACCTCGGACCAGGGTGGCTACAGGGCAGTTAGAGCGGCTGGAACAGCTGCCCCCGGGCTGACTGCCCCAGAACCCTGCTCCGTCCGGCCCGGCGGGTCCTCAGACAGCCCCAGGGCCCGGCAGGCTCCCCAGGGAAAGGCCTCGGCGACGCCCGCCCGGCCGGGCACCCTCGGAGCGGCCCGCACAGCAGGCTCACCTCCAAGGTGTCAGACGCGCATGTTCGCCGCTCCCCGACCCAAGTCTCCGCTCCGCTCGCCTGACCAGGCCAGCCCAGCCGCTCAGCTCCGCTCCCCTGCGCAGCCCTGAGCTCCACTCCACGTCCCTCCGCGCACGGCTCCTCCCGACACGTCAGGGACTGCCCGGGTGTCCGAGGCCATTCTGTGACGCAAGGGGGCGGGGTTCGGAGCATGCGCGCGAGCCTGCGGGCGCCGGGGCGGGGGCTGTGGGAAGGATGGCGTCACAGGGGGTGGGCGGTGCCTGCACGGCCGACGTGGGGCTGGTGGCGGCCAGTGCGCAAGCGCCCCCAGCGCCGCGGTGTGTGAAAGTTGGGCCCACGGAGAGCCACGGAACGCTCAGCTGCTCGAGAAGTGGCGCCACGGAAGGTGAGAGTTGGCCTCCAGTTTTTAAACCACCAGCCACCAAGATGTCTCACGTGTATATATCATCCACGTTCCTAAAATGAACCTCGGATCAGATTTCATCCACGAGTCCGCCCAGATCACCCAATAGAATATCAGGAGTATGCAGTACCCTTCAGCACAAAGATCAATGTTGTTTTTAGGGCACTTGCTATAGCTGAAATTTTATATTTCTTCAGTGTTTCTCGGTAGAATGTAAGTTCCATGACAGTTAGAACCTCTCTACGCTTTTCTTCTCCTAACAGATACTTTGGTGCGGACACAAAGTGTGCACTCAACTATTAGTTGAATGAATGGATTCCTTGAGGACACAAAGGAAATATAAATATATCCATTTATATACTTTATATAAAATAAATGTATATTTATTTATGTAACTGTGTGTGTCCATCCCCCTGGGTCCCCCAAGAAATGGAGTCCATTTTATATTCTATACATAGTCCCCCTAGGGCACTTGGAGAAGAGGGCTGGTGGGGGTTGGTGGCAGCTCAGAAAGGGGAGAGGTGGGAATGAGCAACGTCTTAGGGAGTGGAAACTGGAAGAAACAGAACTGTTTTTAAAGCAATTCTAAGAACTTTTGCTGTGTATTGTGCAGCACGGGTCTCTGATGTCAGTGCTCTTGGGATTGGATGTGGCTTTTTTGGACCCAATAATGGTGTGTAAGACAGGCCTCAAGGTGGGAGGAAGGTGAACCTGAAAGGTTCAGTTATATTTTTTGAGGGTGCAGTCATAAACAGAAACAGTACGAGACGGATTGTAAGAGGAATCCAAATCAATGAAGATCAGAAAAGTGATTGATGGGGCTTGTGGGAAGGATGGCACTTTGATACAGGGTTGAAAAGATCACAATGAAAATGATAATAATAGTCGTAGCACTGGTAGTAGTAGTTCCGTTTTGTTGTACCTTTTGTATGTACTGGCAATTGTGCTAAATGTTTGGTTTGCATAATTCAATCCTCACAGTGACCCTGTGAGATAGGTAGTTATTACTCCCATTTTATAAATGAGGAAACTGAGTCTCAGCAAGATAAAGTTGCCTAAGGTCACTCAACACGAAAAAAGAGACTCAAGATTCAAACCCACCTAGTCCGCCGTACTAACTCCAGAGACCACACTACTAATCTCTACTATACCGCTGCTCAAGAAGGGCGACTATTAATAATAACTACCACTTACTGGGCTAGAGTGTAGTGCTAAGTGCTTTACATACATTATCCCCCTCAATCTCATAAGTGGCTTGTGAAGCTAAAATTATTTCCTTCATTTTTCATGTTGAAAAACTGAGGAGCTGGGTTTTAAATCCCAAGCAGGTCTTAGTGCAAGCCTGGTGACCTAGGACATCATGGAAGTTCTTTTAGGCTCAGGGCTCTGCTTCCCTGACTGAAGCTGTGTTTTGGCTGATGAGATCACAGGAAGAGAGGTAATTAGTCAAGGAGGCCTTTCTGTGGACCTAGTGCCCATCCCAAAAAGAAAAAGTCAACAAAGGCTGCAACCCTTGTCCCTGCCTTCTGGCTGAAGTCCTGGGGAACACACTGAGTCACCTAATGGCAGGCCAGGCCCTGTGGAAACTATTAGCCTCATTTCCCACCAGCCTGGACCCAGAACTGGTATTTGTCAGGACTGATATGTTGGCCCTATCGTAATGAACGGGCTTTGCTCAGCAGAGCTCTCAGACACATCAAAGCCTTGAATCTCCTCCCTCTGTGTTGGTTGAGCTTTCTCAGCAGCCTGTGCCCCACTCCCTGCTTCTGGTATGACCATCCAGGGAAAATAAAGTGTAAGTGAAGATGGTAGGCGACCTCCAAGGGGAACGGAAGTTACAAAATCAGTTCTGTGAAGGTTGAAAAGGTGAGTGACAGTTGCCCCACCTTCCATTTTTGTAACTCTCCCTCAGGAAGGAGTTTGCTGAGGCATGAGTCCCAGCACAAGGTCTTTCTTTGACAGAGCCAAAGGGGTCAATGTCACAATCCCTGAGAGTACACACAAGCAAGCATTCCAACATCTTCCCTGTCACAGACTTTGAGACTTGGGAAACAGGCCAGGTTCCACCACTGAGAGAGGTGGGGGCTGACCAGCTGTCTTAGGAGAGGTCTACATGCTACCTCATGAGGATGCTGGACTCCTGCCACATCACACACTCACAAAAGGTGACACAGTGCACACATGCCTGCCATGAATACTCTGAGGAAATGGAGCATGTGTACTCTGTTGAATCAGATGAGCATACACCTTGAAATCAAACGTCGAATTCAGCCTAATCTCCCCATACTTTTTAGCCAGTATTTTCTGCTAAGCATTAGGGGCATAGATCAGGCAGGGCAAAGAACCCCAATGGCTGACTGGCTACTAATGGCTTGCTGGGTACATCCACCAGATGCCCCCCCACCACCTCAGGCTCTTCATGTCTAAACCCCCACGTAAATCCTCATTTTCCCCAGCTGAAATTTCCCAAACGGTCTTCACATTTCTGCCCACAGTGTCATCACTGCTCCAGTCCCTAAGGCATGAAAGCTTCATCGAGTCACACTTAATGATCCCCTCCCTCAGCTTTCATTTCCACTCACATGGTCGCCAAACCTGAAAGACTTTCCCTTCATAAACTCTAGCAAATAAGTCCATTTCCCGGTATGTTCCCCCTATCAGTCCCCAGTCCAAAATCTCCTGTTCATTTGTCCCTCCCTTTCCAAACATCTCTTCCTCAAATTTCTTCTTTTCCCAGCTCAACAGTCCACAGAGCCATCAGAATAATCTTTCTAAAACCCCACCGTACAGAGCTTCACTGGCTCTAAAACTTGCTTTGGCTTCCTATTGCCTTTGTGATAAAGTACAAACTACAATGTCTGGCATTCAAGGGCCTCCCAGAGCAACTCCAACCCAATTCCACAGTCCACTTACAGCACCTATCTGGGCCTGAGCAGAGCCTCTACCGCATGCCCCAAAGAGATAATCCCCTTCCTCTCTGGGCCTTTTTGTGACTCCCACTACCCTTAGCTGCTCCCTAAGTTTGGCCAGCCTGCCTTTCTGCCTTTCCCTCATATGCTACCTCCATCAAGAAGCTTTCCCTGATACCTAAAGCCCCAAAGTGAGTGCTCCTTCCTCTGAGCTCAAGTAGGGCTCCGCATGGTTCACAGGAGACTCACTGAACATAGCCTTTTTTGGTCATGGAGGTATCTGAGCTCCCCCAAGGAACCAAAGCTCATTGAGCACAGATACATGTTGATGGTGTTAACATCCCCCAGCAAAAGGGACTGAGCAAACACTTGTGTAATATGTTTCATTGAAAATGAAAGAATGAACCAATGATTCAGTGGCTATAATCCAAATGTTAGAATGATTGCACTTTCTAGGAAGTGCCCAAATTCTGGGAAAAAAAGCTGCCATATAGAGAGACGACTTTCACTGGTGTGAAAGGCTGAATTTAGGTAAGACCAGGCAACAAAGGAACTGGGATTCAGGTCCTGGGCAATTATGACTTTTCTCTAACCCAAATCTTAAACCCAGTCTATAGTAGCTACACTCCCCAAAGCATCTTTTGCTTTTGTAATAAAAAATAGTACTGATAATAGTTTTTAATTTAAAAAGTATACACTTGGACCTAGAGGTGATAAGTGGTTTTATAGAGAGAGGAGAGTCTTTCATTCATCAGTTATGAGTTTAGTGTTTGCTCCATTCTAGGCCTGAGGGATTCGACCGCGTAACAGTAAAGGCACATCCCACCCCAACCCCATCCCCATGGAGCATATATGCTAATGGGGAAGACAGACAATAAGCAGATAGACACGTCAGGTCATAACAAGAGCTATAAAGAAATAAACTGGGGCACAAGAATAAGGTGTATAGGCACTGCTCCCTGAGTGAAAATAGATCTTACATGTTTATGGGATTCTTTTCCTCCATAAAAAATTTAAGACCCTTAAATACAGGTATACCTCATATTTTTAAATATCTTTTCTTTTTTTAATATTTTATTTATTTTTAACCCTGGCAGACGTGGCTCAGTGGACTGAGTGCCAGCCTGAGAATCTAAGGGTCACTGGTTCAATTCCCAGTCTACGGCACATGCCTGGGTTTCGGGCTAGGTCCCCAGTGGGGGGCACATGAGAGGCAACCACACAGTGATATTTCTCTCCCTCTCTTTCTCTCTCCCTTCCCCTCTCTAAAAAAAATAAAAGAAAATAATCTTTTTTAAAAAAGACTTTATTTATGTTTAGAAAGAGGGGAAGGGAGGGAGAAAGAGAGGAAAAGAAACATCCATATGCAAAAGAAAACATCAGTCACCTCTTGCACACCTGCAACCAGTGACCTGGCCCGAAACCCAGGCATGTGCCCTGACCAGGAATTGAACTAGCAACCTTTTGGTTTGCACGATGATGCCCAACCCACTGAGCCACATTAGGCAGGGCAGTATACCTCATTTTATTGTACTTTGCTTTATTGCACTTCACAGATGTCACATTATTTACAAATTGGAGGCAAGACCCTCCACCAGCAAAAAGATCATGCTTTATTGCTATGGTCTGACCGAACCCACGATATCCCTGAGTTTGCCTGTAAAGGGCTGCTATATAAAATGCAACCGATGCCTTAAATAGAAAAGTTTATCTTACTCTCTCTCTCTCTCACAGTGCCTGGCACAGAGTGGGCATTCAATAAATACTGGTTGGATGAATGACTTACTAGGTGGTTTAGTGAATGCTGTAGCCTTCAAGCAGATGATCAGTTTCCCCTCCAGGCCAAGGAATTGTAACCAGTTCATGTTTGATACAAAAATGCCCACTTCTGGTTGGTCCCTGACTCTTGGCCCAGTCAGCCATGAAGTGCCAAGCCTAGAGCACCCTTGTACCCGTCGAAGGGAAAAGAAAGTTCCATTTGTTGTCTTTATTGCCTCCTCAGTAGTTTCTTGAACAAACAATGCCCACCAACTACCCAAAGCAACTCAGGCTTCCAACCTCAGCCCTTCTATCACAGTTTGTCCCCTAAAGTCCAAACTCCAGTGGCTTTAAGTCAACGGAAAGGCAAGAGTTGGGTGTGATGGATTTGCTGTGAGGTATTTTAGGTTCCAAGCCTCCTTACTGTTCCTTCCCATTCCCATTATACCTGAGAATGCAGCCTGCTTCTGGCCCTAGGACCACTTGCCAGCAGGGTGCTTCACTCACTCCTGTTTCCAGGTGTAGCTTTCTGTAAAGTGGCTCTTTACAGAAAAATGAGGACAATTTAGGTTAAGCCTGTAACAGACCTTCCCATCAGGGTCCTACCCTGATTGCTGATACCTGGAAGGAAAGGGACCTCACCCTCATCCAGGAGAGTACACTGAGATTTCAAGAGTCTCCGCTTAGCCCTTTTTTCCCCTATTGATGGAATGCAAAACCCTGCCTTACTCTTGGAGCTGCCTCGATCTCTTCCCCAGCACCTACCTGGACTGTGGGCTTCCTCCTGGTGTGGGACTGTCTGCAGCCTCTTGGCGGTCTTTCTGGCTTCAGAGCCTCCACTCCCCAAAACTTTGGCCTTCCCTGTCAGCCCTGGCCCCCAGCCCAGCCCCTTGACAGTCACTGCCCACACCCCAGAATGACAGCTACCTCCACAGGAAAGGATGGTACGACACTGTTGATTGCTAATTTGGTTCACACCTGGCAACCCCAAGGGCTGTTGACATCACACCTATATAAACAGTGTGACTACCCCTGGACAAAAGCCATATCTTCTCACATAGCTTTTACACAGACAAGGCGGCACCAGTTTTACCTACTCTCAACCCACTCTAATTGAAATGACTGGGCTTAAAAGAAATGAAATGTCTCTTACCAACCTGATTGCATCAGGGCAATTTCAGGCAAATTCCCATCACCAGGTAAGCCAATGAGTCAAAGTTACCAGGACTGAAAGATCACATATTCAACCACTCAGCAAATATAACTGAGTGCCTTGTACTGCTCTAGGCCCCAGAGATAGAGTTTTTAATGAAACAAGCTTACAGAAAAGAAGGAAAATAGAAGGGAAACAAAATAAAGAAACAATATGTTGAGCAATAAGTACTGAGGAGAAAAAATTAGCAAGAACTTTGCAATACTTTATATTTTTAGGGTGACATTTAGGGCAGCACCTAGCTTATAACAGGCACTTAACATTCGTTGAATAAATAAAAAACATTGGGTGCTTTTAAGTCTGAGATATTTTCATTGCCCTGCTGCGGCTGCTTTTTCTTTCTTGCATGAAATCACATCGTTTAGAACTCTAATATAGAATTCCCCCATAAAACAATGAACAAAGGGAAGCAACTAAAACAATTTTAAAAACATGGATGGCTGCCCTGGCTGGGTCGCTCATTTGGTTGGAGCATCGTCCCAATATGCCAGGGTTGCAAGCCAGTCGATCCTTGCTCAGGGCATGTACAAGAATCAACCAACAAATGCATAAATAAATGGAACAAGTCAGAGTTTCTCTCCCCTCCTCCCTCTCTAAAATCAATATAAATTTTTTTAAAAATGCTAGTGGCTAATGATCACATCATATTCCATGTTGCTCTAATCAAAAACATTCTAAGTACAACAGCAAAGAAGAGATCCCATATTTCATCAAACAAACATATGAGATTTTATTTTATTTTTTAAAAGACTTCAGCCCTGGCTGGCGTAGCTCAGTGGATTGAGCGCGGGCTGTGAACCAAAACATTGCAGGTTCGATTCCCAGTCAGGGCACATGCCTGGGTTGCAGGCCACGGTCCCCAGCAACTGCACATTGATGTTTCTCTCTCTCTCTCTCTCTCTTTCTCCCTCCCTTCCCTCTCTAAAAAATAAATAAATAAAATCTTTGAAAAGAAAAAGAAAAAAAGACTTAATTTATTTACTTTTAGAGAGAGGGGAAGGGAGGGAGAAAGAGAGGGAGAGAAACATCAATTGGGTGCCTCCCACAGACCCCCAATCCAGGCATGTGCCCTGACTGGGAACTGAACCGGTGATCTTTCAGTTTGTAGGCCAGCACTTAATCCACTGAGCCACACCTGCCAGAGCCCAAGTGCATGGAATTTTAAAATACTTAGACTACAAAGTGCAGAAACAAGCACAAAGAAACCAGCACTGCTCTGTAATGGTGACAGGCGGTGTTACTACGCATGAGTTTTCTTGAGAGACAGTTTAGCTGTGTGAACGAAAACTTGAACATGTGCAGCCCCTGTGATCCAGCCTCTCCCAGGAATTTACCTGAAGAAAAATAAGAATGCATCCAGACTTAACAAAGCAAGATAATTTCCTCAACATTCTTTGCAAATTATTTTCCTTGGTTTTAGGACCTATCTAAAATTCAGCCTTTCAGCTGAGGCACTTCAGCAGATGCAAGAGTGACATGGACACTGGTCACCGCTGAACTTTGACAAGAAGATTCCCACTTCTGTGGCACAGATCATAGGAATTCATTCCTTTTGCTTTCACTCCCTAGTTAGCCCAATCTGATATTACTCCCTTTGTAAACATATACAGGATGGAGCAAAAGTGGGTTTACAGGTGTTCATGTGGAAAAATAATACAATAATTAATAAGTAACAATATAAGAATAAACTTGCATACTCACAACCATAAACCTACATTTGCCCACCCCTGTATATGCTGGTTCTCCAGATGTACAGTTTCCACTTCACTTCACATATTCTGAACACCTATTAACTGACAGTATAGTGATATTTGGGACTTCGGTAGAACTACCTGGAATGTCAACTATAGGTGACCTGGAGTGTAAGGATTGCTTCTCCAAGGATGACTTGTCTGGTGACCGTTATCTAAATAAGGGGAACAATATCCTGACCCTTTATAATTACAACCCAATGGGAGATCTTAGAGGAAATTTCACTCCAGTTTTCATCAATTCCTGTATAACACCACACGGGTCTTGAGATCTACTTTGAAAATTGCAACAAGGAGGTTTTGTGGCCTTTATATGGAAAATATTTTCTGCTTAAAATCAGGAGATTGTACTTTATTTACTCAGGAGTGTCCATTACACAGAGGACAATTTTGATTCATAAATGCTGAAATGCAGAAATGAAACACACAGGTTTCCTGATAATCACAGTAGAAATGTCCCTTCTGTGGAAAGAGAATATTCATCCCTTTGGAGAGTAGGCCAGGCAGAAAAAAAGACAACTTAAGGGCTGAAGTCAGGATAAGAGGGTAGCAGGGAATCCCTTTCTCCGAGTATGGTGCTGTTTCAACAGTTTTCTGAAGTCGTGTGTTAACGGGGTGGTTATTAAACCCTGACAAAAGATGTTAGAGGAAGCAGTGTGAAGGCAAGAGGTCCAGACACAGACAGAAGGTGATCAAAGGATAGTGAGAGCCACCCTCCACCCCCAGCAAAGGTGCAGGCCCCACCTGTCCTCGGGGCTCCCCACCCTGGTGTGAGAAGCCAGTCCTGCCTCCGCCTGCTGCCACTCCCTCCCACCACCTTAGGAATTCAGCTGTTCATTCTTCTTGGCCAGATCGCCCCATCACAGGTGCTTTTGCTCCTTCTGTCCCCTCTCTGAGCTTCAGTTTCTTCTTCTGTAAAATGAGGATGATGAACCAGTTCCCACCAGTCAGGACCCACCCTGTCATCTAGCTGCTAAGCACCCTCCTGGGAGACTGAGAGCCTTGCCTCTCCTTGGCCAGTTTGCCCATGGCAGCAGTGTCAGCCCTCTCCTAGACAGGCGCAGGGTAGGTGACCAAGGACAGTCTTATTCATGCCAGTGTTCCTTTCCTGTGTCCCGAGGAACTGCTGAACATGCAGAATGCACCAACTTCAAGTGCATCTAACATCGGTGTATTTATTTCTTATGGTTGTCATAAGAAATTACCACAAACTTAGTGACTTAAAACAACACATTCAATTTCTTGAGAGTTCCGGCCAAGATGCAGGCATGGGTAGAAACCCTTTGCTTCCTCGCACAACCAAAAGGAGGATAGCAACCAATCTAAAATCAATAAACAACCAAAATCACCAGAAAATCAAACTGCATGAAACTCCGACATCCAAGGAATTGAAGAAAAATTCAAACAGAACAACCAGACTGGTAAGGTGGACCACACGGCTGACTCAGAAAGACAGCTGCCAGGCAGCTGAAGGGCGGGGCTGACTGCCAGCTCGGCAGAGCTGCACAAGAGGGACTGACTTAAGGGGAAAACTGAAACTTAGAGCTGACTGTGGGCTACAGCTAGGGTTGCCGCGGTGGAAGACTTCCAGTCTGACGTGTCTGTTGGAAAGTGCCCTAGAGAAGAGCAGGCGAGCTGCATTGCTCTCTTTCTGGCCCCTCCCCCACAGGCAGTGCCGCAAGGAGGGTCACCCTGCCCTGGTGAATACCTAAGGCCCTGACAACCTATCAGGAACGCCAAGACAAACACATATGGCCCAAATGAAAGAACACAGCAAAACCTCAGAACTAAGCGATGAGGGCATTGCCAACCTAACTGATGGAGAATTTAAAGCCCTGGTAATCAAGATGCTCACAGATCTAACTGAACTTGGTTGAAAAATGAAAAAACAAATGAAAGATACCAAAATGAAATAAAGCAAAATATTCAGGGAACCAAGAGTGACAGGAAGGAAACCAGGACTCAAATCAACGATTTGGAACAATAGGAAGAAACAAAGAGATAAACATCCAACTGGATCAGAACGAAGAAACAAGAATCAAAAAAAAATTGAGAGGCTGAGGACTCTCTGGGACAACCTGAAATGTTCCAATATCTGAATTATAGGGGTGCCAGAAGGAAAAGAACAGCAGCAAAAAACTAAAAACTGCCCTGGCTGGTGTAGCTCAGTGAATTGAGCATTGACTGAGAACCAAAGGGTAGCTGTGTTTAATTCCCAGTTAGGGCACATGCCTGGGTTTCGGGCCAGGTCCCCAGTGGGGGCTTCTCTCCCTTTCTTTCTCCCTCCCTTCCCCTCTCTTGAAAAAATAAATGAAAATTTAAAAAACAAACCAAAAAATGCCAGTTTAAAAAAAATTGAAAACTTATTTGAACAAATAATAAAGGAAAACTTTCCTAGTCTGGCAAAGGAAATAGACTTCCAGGAAGTCCAGGAAGCTCAGAGAGTCCCAAAAAAGTTGGATCCAAGAAGGAACACACCAAGGTACATCATCATTAAGTTACCCAAGATTAAAGACAGAGAAAATCCTAAAAGCAGCAAGAGATAAGGAGACAGTTACCTACAAAGGAGTTCCCATCAGACTGTCACCTGATTTCTCAAAAGAAACCTTGCAGGCAAGAAGGGGCTGGAAAGAAGTATTTGAAGTCAGGAAAGGCAAGGACCTACATCCCAGACTGCTCTATCCAGCAAAGCTTTCATTTAGAATGGAAGGGCAGATAAAGTGCTTCTCAGATAAGAGCAAGTTAAAGGAGTTCATCATCACCAAGCCCTTATTATATGAAATATTAAAGGGACTTATCTAAGAAAAAGAAGATAAAAAATATGAACAGTAAAATAACAACAAACACAAC
This sequence comes from Tonatia bakeri, assembly GCA_004024845.1. Classification (NCBI taxonomy): domain Eukaryota; kingdom Metazoa; phylum Chordata; class Mammalia; order Chiroptera; family Phyllostomidae; genus Tonatia; species Tonatia bakeri. Next base: position 10,646 of record PVIA01013510.1, on the reverse strand, counting down.
TATCAACAAATAAACCTTAAAAAAAAAGAAAAACAATGAAAACAAAAACTAAGCAAACAGCCAGAACAGGAACAAAATCAGAGAAACGGACATCACACAGAGCGAGTTCAGTGGGAAAGGGGAAGGGAGGAATAAGGGAAAAGGTACAGGGAAGAAGAACCATAATTAGTAGGCATAGAATAGATGGGGAGAGATAAAAATGGTATAGAAAAAAGAGGACTCAAAGAACTTACATGTACAACCCCTGGACATGAACTAAGGTGAGGGAATGCTGGAGGGTTGGGAGGGCAGGGTGGAGGGGGGATAAAGGGGGAAAACTGTAATAGCATAATCAATAAAAAATACTTTAAAAATAAATAAAACAACACATTCATTCTCTTACAGTTCTGGAGGTCAGATGTTCAAAATGAGACAGGGGTAAAATGGGACAGGTGTTGGCAGGACTGGCTCCTGCTGGAAGCTCCTAGGGGAAAATCAGTTCCTTGCCACTTCCAGCTTCTAGAGTTTGCAGTGTCCCTTGGCTCCTGGCTGCATCACTCCAAGAACTGCTCCTGTTATCACTCTACCTGCTATGACTTTGGTCCTCCTGCCTCCCTCTTATGAAGACCCTTTTGATTACCTTGGGCCTGCGAAGATAACCCAGCCCAGCAGACTGAAAGAAATAGGTTTATTTTCCGGAAAACTAAACCAGAGGAGCTCTAGACCCGGGGAGACTGTGCACACCAGAGAGCAAGGCTAAGTCGCTGAAGGGAAGCGGGACAGAGGGAGGGAAAATTCTTCAAAGGCTGTACATTAAATAAGGAGACCCAGCTTCCTTCCCCCATGGCCTCCCAGAACACTGGCAGCCTGGCATGTACCTTCCAGGCGGGAGATCAGAGCTTTTCTCTTCCGTGGAGCGCAGCTCCGGGTGGGACGCTTGTGGATCCACAGATCGGTGAGGGAGGGAGGGGACACCCGCCTAGCCAGCCAGATTGCCCTCATATCCAAGAGAGTTTTTCTCAACAGAATAACCTTCCCCATCTCAAAATTCTTAATTTAATCACACCTGCAAAGTCCTTTTTGCCATATAAGGAAGCAAACACAGGTTCTGGGGATTAAGACGGGCACATCTTTGGGGGGCTGTTACTCTGCCGACCATGCCTGATGTTCTCATTTACAGCCTTCCCAATAGTTGCCATTTCTGCATGTCATCTTTGATTTTTTTTTCTTTGCATTGGCTCACTTTTCAAAACATGAACTAAATCGTACGTTAGCCTTATTCTAAACAGTCGTATCTAAAATCATAAAAATCCTTGGTAGCCATTTCCCCTAATATTCCATAAATTTAATAAATGACTATCAAAATGTCAAATGTTCATCTCTGTACCAGGTGACATCACTTTCCATTTCTTCAGTAGTACACAGACCATCCTCTGGGAACAAAAATAGAATCCAGCCTCCTGGTTTGACAGAAAAGGGTAATCTGTCCAAGAATACAGAGCAGCAAAGAGCAAAACTTCAGCTACCTCCACAATTTCTTCCTCCCCTTTCTGTGTTCATTAATCACAACTTCCAAGTATGTCAGCATTTTTTTAACATCATCTCTACATTGGTGATTCACATCACTGAGGGCTCAGTTCCCCTTCTATTACACTCATGGCTATTTTTCATTTGAAAGTGGGGTTTCCTATTGCTTCCCCTGTCGATCGACACTCATGCACCCTACTTATCTGTGTTAAGCAGTTCCCTGTTCACTGGCCCACATCTGGACAGCTTCCAAGCCCTGGGGAAGAGTGAACTGAAATGGAAGGTCCATGACTAGTGGTGACTTTGTACTATGCCCCTGAGCTGCTTTTCCACCTGCAAAACAACCTTTGAAAACCACTTTTGAGGAGACAAAGTTCTTGCACAGGGTATGGGATGATGTAATTGTCCTCTTCTTACATAACCATCAGCATGCAATAAAAATGGCTTTCATTTATTGGACAATTTAGTTTGGGACAGGCCCTGTAATAAGTGCGCTACACACATCCAGTCACAACAACCTTATGAAGTAGCTATGAGTGTTCCCACTTAACAAATAGAAACAATGTCTGTGGGAGGTTAAGCAACTTGTCCAGGATCACACAGCTGGTGTGACAAAGTCTGTGTTCCCAGAACCTCAGAAGATACAAGAGAACTTAGAAATCCAGTTAAGATGAGGCATCACAATGACAACGGGAGAGGTTGAGCAATCTGCCCAAGGACACAGTGGCAGGCTCAGGGGCAGAATTCAGATCTTCAACTCTTAGACCAGTTCCTTCTTTCAGATTTCCTCTCTTTTAAGCTATTATTCTTGGATGATTTCTTCAGAAGCCTGCTTGATCTTCTTTTTCCTCATCATTCCATACACGACTCCTTGCTGGTGCTTTTTTTAAAAAAATGTTTTTAATTGATTTGAGGGGGGGTGAGGGAGAGTGAGAAAGAGAAACATCGATTTGTTATTTCACTTATGAATACGTTGATTGCTTGCTTTTAGTATGTGCCCTGACTGGAGGTCAAACCTGCACCCTTTGGTGTATTGGGACAATGCTCCCACCCACGGGGCTCCCCCACCAGGGCCTCACTGGTGCTTTTGCCCCTCACTGTGCTCACTCCAGCTGAAAGCTGTGGAGGAATCTAATGAGGATCTCAGAGTGACCCTTCTCCCTCTCTCCCTCTGACCTAAAAGACAAAGTGCTAGAAAATCTCCATGAGTCTGTATTCATTAATTTGGAATTGGTAGTAATTTAACCAAAAAAAGCATTAAAGTTGACCTTTATCCTTCCCTCCCCCAAAAAAAGAGATTGCTAAGCAGCTACATGGTGGAAACAAGGTTAAATAGGTTCATGATCAAAAGAAATTTGTACATTAAAATTTTAACCCCATAAGAACCTAAATGTCTGTCAATAGGGTATTCAGTAAACAAATTATCCCATTTCCACACAATGAAATACCATGTAGCCACTAATGATGGTGTCATAGAACAATGTATAATAAAGTGAGAACAGCCCTGACCAATGTGGCTCAGTTAGTTGGGCATTGTCCTGCAAAGCGAAAGGTTGCTGGTTCCACTCTGGTTCGGTGCACGTGCCTGGGCTGCAGGTTCAGTCCCAGTCAGGGTGTGTACCAAAAGCAACCAATCAACGTTTCTCTCTCTCTCTCTTCTCCCCTTCCCTCTCTCTAAAAAGAAATAAATAAAATCTTTAAAAAATAATGTGAAAACAAATTGTGATTTAGTAATTCAAAATCATGAATACAAAATAGAAGACTGCTTTTATTTTCGTAAGTACACACCCACAGAAAAAGAAGACTGGAAGGATATATTTACAACCTGTGGCCATCTCTAGGTGATCTATATATATTTTTTGTATGTTGATCTTTTTTTTCCAAATTTTCTACAGAAAATTTATACAGATACTTTTTATAATCAAATTTTAATCATCAAAAATTTTAGCTGTAGCCCTGGCTGCTGTGGCTCAGTGGATTGAACACTGACCTGCGAATCCAAAGGTCACTGGTTTGATTCCCAGTCAGGGCACGTGCATCACTTATGGGCCAGGACCCCAGTGGGGGCATGTGAGAGGCAACCACACATTGATGTTTCTCTCCCTCTCCTTCTCCCTCCCTTCCTCTCTGTCTAAAAATGAATAAAATCTTAAAAAAATTTTTTTAGATGTAGTCATTAAGAACTGCTACTTTCTGAAGCCTGTGCTGAAACCACATATACAAGAAAATAAGGGATCGGCCCTAAACTTCTTTACGGAGCTGGCCATACATCAACAATTTAACAGTTACTCCTACCCTAGTGGAAAATGGGCAGTGGATATAAATAAGTGATTCATAGAAGACATACCAATGGCGAATAAACACAGAAGAAGATCCTCAATCATATCATTAATAACTTTTAAAAATGTAAATTAAAATGACAGAGATATCAGTTTTGGCTTATCAAATTAGCAAAATTTAAAACAAATGAGAACGCCTAGTGCTGGTAAGCGTGTGTGGAGGACAAAGGTCTGGGACAATGCTGGTTGGAGTGAAAATGCCACAATCGTCTCAGTTACCGCGATGGTTTGAATGTATGTGTCTTTACTTCCTCCTAAAACTCCACAAAACAGACAGGACGAGAATTTTAAAACGTAAAAACCCTCAAGAACAGAGTACGGGAGAGAAGGCAACAGTGGACAAGAAATGTCAATAGAATCTTGGAAAATGGAAAAAGAGTGGCAGCTGATCGGGTGGATCACAGAAGGCTGGAGATTCAATGCCAACCAGAAGCAAACAGTTTTGTGCCTCTGAACTGCAGAAAGGCTCAGGAATTGGAGTGGCCAGCTACGTCAGAAGGCGTCAGAAGTCAGGGTGCGGTGGGGCCAAAAACAGGAAGTATGGTGTGTTTACAGAACACTTAGACTTCACTATTCAGACAGTCCACAAGCCAAGGCATTTATCTCTCCGCCACACCAGTGGGAGGAGGAGGTTTACTTTCTGGAGAAACTACACCAGGGAATCTCCAGACCCGGGCACACTAGGCACACCCGAGGAAAAGGCTGTCACTACGCTATAAAAGGAGGAGAAATAGGATAGAGAGAGGGGAGATTCTTCAAAGGCCACATATTGAATGATGAGACTCCAGCTTCCTTTCCCCAACAGCCTCCCAAGAATACTGGAGGCTGGCTAGCAGCTTCCAGGCCGGAGAACAGAAAGGACTGGCAAACCACATGGCATGGTCCGTCCCACAGAGAGGCTGAAAGCCAACGAGCACCCCACCCCAAACACACACACACAACCTCCATCAGCATCCAGTCCCTTGATCATAAAAATGAACATTAAATGAGGAATCAACAAACATTTGAGAAAGCCTCCAATGCAAAAGACAAAACAAAATAAAACTCAGGAATAATAGATAAAATGCAGGAAACAGATATAAGCTGGAAAAAGAAGAACATTAATATCTTCAGAGAAATAAAGATATTATAACCATGAAGCAGAACATATGGCTACAAAAGGAGCAAGAACAAGAATGCTTTTTTAAAGAGGGTTCAACTAGAAGCATGTGACCATAAAATTGAGGAAACATCTCCAAAAAAAAGAACAAAAAATAGGTTTCCCAAATAGGATATTGAAAGAAAGAAAATGAAAGGATAAACCCAAAAGTCCAACGTCCAAATGAAAGGAGTTCCAGAAAGACAGAACAGAAAACATGAAGAGGAAGAAATTAACCCTGGCCAGTGCGGCTCAACTGTTTGGAGCATTGTCCAGTAAACAGAAAGGTCACGGGTTGACTCTGGGTCAGGGTACACACCTAGGTTGCAGGTTCAGTCCCCAGTCAGGACATGCAAGAGGCAACTGGTCAATAGCTCTGTCTCATGTTGATGCTTCTCTCCCACTCTCTTTCCCTCCCTCCCTCTCTCTAAAATAAATGATGTCCTTGGGACATCATTGAAAAAAAGAGAGAAAAGAGAGAGAGAAAAATTATTTTTAAGATAATAATTCAAGAATTTTTTTCAGAATTGAATAACATCAGTACTCTGATGGAAATGGTCTCCTGAGTATACAGCACTATGAATGAAAAAATACCCACCAATGAAATTTCAGAACCTCAGGGTTGAAGAGAGAATCCTAAAAACTTCCATAAACATAAAACCAAGAATCAAGAATCAGAAGAGCATAGGACTTCTCAACAGTAGACTAGAAGCTTTAAGACAATGCATCATTGCCTTTAAAATTAGGAGAAAATTATTTCCAACCCAGCATCTCTATCTAGCCACACCCTTAAACATGTATAAGGATTTTAAAAAGCCCTTTTTTTCAGTCAACAACTCAAAAAATTTATCTCCTATGTCTTAGAAAATGTATGTCACCAAAATAAGGAGGTAAATAATGAGGAAAGTGTGGAATCCACACAAAAGGACAAGAACTGTATGATTCTCCTCAGAATCCTAGAAACAGGGAGCAGAATGGTGTTGCCCATTCTGGGGCTGGGAGTTAGGGTTTAATGCGCACAGACATCCAGTCTGAGAAGATGAAAAATTTCTAGAGATGGATGGTGGTCATGGTTGCATGACAGTGTGAATGGACTTGATGCCTCTGAGCTGAACACTTAAAAAAGGTTAATATGATAAATTTTATGTTATGTACATTTTCCCACACTTCAAAAAAATGTAAAATAGCATTTAAAAAAAGTAGGATCCAAAAGAGAGAGAATCCACATAAGAGAGCGAAAAGGGATTTCCAGGATGATGCTAGGGATGTCCCAGGACAATGCTCAGCGGTAGGTGGAGAGGGAACCAGCCCACACCCAGCAGAGGGATGAGGCTGCAGGGAGATGTGTCTGAGGAATTAAAGACAGACAGAAGATGAATACTGAGACATTATCTGATGTGTCTGATCGTATTGAGAAGAATTTAATAGCTCTGTTGGAGGGAGATCAGTGATATGTATATAAAATTAAGGAAACGGAAAACTGAGAGAACCATTCACTCTAGGGGGAAAACTAGACAAAAGAAAAGAAATAATCAGCAGCAGCAGCAGCCATGTAGCTCAGAGAACAATACTTAATGTAGTCATAGTGAAACTTATTTGTACAGCATAAACATGAACACTGATTGAAACAAAACTTGCGATATAACCATGTTAGGAAGATGGGGGAGCAGTACTGTGGACAGGGTGATATGAGTGCAATATCCTTACCTTTAATAAGAAGTCAATAGACAATGATCAGAATAGAAAAAATAGCCATATAGGCACTTTCTCTGGAAATAGAATCAACTAAGATAATTAAATATGTTTGTCTCTGGTAAGGAGAACTTGGAAGTGGGGAAGTGGAATAGGGAATTGCTATTTTTCACTGTAAGCTTGTGTGTTTTAATAAAAGTGGATATGAAATTTAAAATAAAGTGGTGTGGCATTTATTAGAGGAATCTGGAAAAATGAATTATATATATATAATTATATATAATTTATATATATAAAACTTGTCACCAAGAAATCAACTTGTAAGGATTTATCCTAAGGAAATAATAGGACTTGTATGTAAAAATATAGGTTCAATGATGTTTACTGTAGCATTTTCTTTACTATTATATCAATAAGTTGAAAACAACCTGAACATCCATTAGTAGGATTATGGTTTAATAAATCCTGGTGCATCTACATATTGGAATACTATGCAGCTATTAATAAAAACAAGGCAGATATTTATAAACTAATGTGAGCTAATAAGAGATGTTATTAAATGAAAAAGGTTACATGATAGTTAAGTAAAGTTTCACATAAAAATATTTGTTTTAGCCTTGGCTAGTGTGGTTCAGTGGATTGAGTGCCAGCCTGCAAACCCAAAGGTTGCTGGTTCCATTCCCAGTCAGGGCATGTGCCTGGGTTGCAGGCCAGGTCCCCAGTAGGGGACATGCAAGAGGCAACAATGCATTGATGTTTCTCTCCCTTTCTTTCTCTCTCCTTCCCCCACCTCTAAAAATAAATAAATAAAATCTTCTTAAAAATAGAATCTTTTCTAAAAATTGTTTTAGAAGTCTAGAAGTCTAGTTAATTTCCAGAATATATAAAGAACTCATACAAGTCAAAAAAGATAGGAAAGGACTAGAAGAGACATTTTGCCAAGAGAGATACACAGATGGCTAACAAGCACACGAAAAGATGCTCCACATCACTAACTATCAGGGAAACGCAAGTCAAAACTACAAGACACCACTGCGTACACATTAGGATGGCTACAGTCTTAAAGAACAACAACAGAAAATAACAAGCGTTGGCGAGCACGTGGAGAAATTGTGCACTGCTAGTAAGAACGTAAAATGGTGCAGCCACTACGGAGAACAATTACTACTGATACACCAATGTATCAGTAGTAATCTTTGGGGATGGAACTATGTGAAAGCTTTCTCTATATAATGAAGATTCCTCATAAAATTAAAAAATGTAATTACCATATGACCCAACAAATCTACTCATGAGTATATACCCAAAAGAATTCAAAGGATTCAAACAGATATTTGCACACCCATGTTCACAGCAGCATTTTTACAGTAGCCAAAAGGTAGAAACCACCCAAATGTCCATCAACATATGAATGGATCAACAAAAATATGGTATATACATACAATGGAATATTATTCAGCCAAAAAAAGGAAGGAAATTCTGACACATGCTACAGCACAGATGAACCTTGGGGACATTATGCTGAGGGAATTCGGGCAGCCACAGAAAGACAGAGGCTGTGTGACCCCACTAAAACGAGGTGCCTAGAGGGCCGAATTCCTAGAGACAGAAAGTAGAGCGGCGGTTGCCAGGCCGTGAGGGGAGAGGGCAGCGGGAGTTAGTGTTTATGGGCACGGAGTTCCCGTGTGGGGAGATGAGAAGAGTTCTGGAGTTGGATGGAGCGATGAACTGCACACTTAACAATGGTAAATTCTTATAAAATTTTATGTTAAGTATATCTTACCATAATCAAAAATGGTTTAATTGTTTTAATCTAGAAGTGTATACACCGATGTATCAATAGTAATCTTTGGGGATGGAATTATGTAAAAGCTTTCTCTGTATTATTTCCATTTTTTCAACTATCATATTATCACCTCAAAAAGTCTAGTTTCATTTAGAAAATGAAATAAAAGGAACCTCAAACCCTGAAGCATACCATCTTACAGTTTACAAAGCACTTTCACAATCACTATTCTGCTTAAGCGTCACAAGAAATCCCACAAAATAGAGATGTTTGGTCATTCTGTAGATGAGGAAACAGGCTCAGAGGGGAGTGGAGTGACTGACTGACTGGCGGGTAAGTAAAACCAGGAGCCGGGACCTAATCACGAGCCCCTGACTCACTCAGCTCAACAGAATTTCAAGCATCACACCAACCGTGTCTCAGTCGGTCCCAGGTAAACCTGTCTAAAGCCAAGAAACTCTCTGCATCCCCGAACAAGGCTACCTGGGCAGCCCGGGACGTAGAAAACCACATCAAGGTGATAAGAAGAATGCAGGCAGACAACGTGTTTTAAGAAGCCACCAAAGCAAACCGTGGTGTCACCCCCACAGGAGCATTACCAACTTCACACACTAACTTTAGCCTTTGACAGTCCCCCACCGCATGGCCAGAGAGGGTCCTCAGACCACCAGGAGGAGCCCCACTCTGGTGTGTCCCAGGCTAGCCCTCACCTGGCTCAGACCTTCTCCTGGAAGACCCCCCCACTGTCCCAATGTACCTGGTCCCGTGTTCCAGTTGTCACTGATCAGATCAACAGCAGCACACCAGGACCAGCTGAAACAAAGCAGAAATCAACAGGAAGCATGAGAATCACCTTTTGACAAAAGAGGCACAAGAACAGGAAGTGGGTTTGGGCCAGGAAGGCTGGGGCTCGCCTTCTAGAAGTGAGGCAACAGTGTTCACCTCATTGCTCAGCTGAAGTTGAGCAAGACCTCAGTCCTGGGGAAAGGAATAAAAAAATTTAAATCCTATCTCTCTAGCCATTTCCACCACAGGTGTGTATACTGCCATCCCCGTGTTTGCAGGGAAAAGGGCTCTCACTCACCAAGGGGAGGAGATGCATGGACCCTTGTTAGGGACCGCCCTGCCTGGTCTCAGGAGGCTGTAACCCCCCGTGACTTGGGCTGAGTGAGAGACCTCCAGACCAGGAGCCACTAAGGAGAAAAAACTTATTTCCCTGGCATGAACGCTGCCTGTTCTGTGCCTGGCCTTCAGTGCTTGATCAGTTAGCCAATGATGGGTAACAATTCTCTAGGAAAGAGAATGAACCTAAGACAGGCATGATCATGAAAAGGCCTCTGGGAAGAGACTCGGGGCTGTGGAAATGAAGGGGTGATCGACATCAACCACCCCCTTCCCCCTCAGCTTTTCAAAGCCTGAGTCTTTGTTCTTAGATGTGAGAAATCCAAGTCTCCTGGCTGCCTCTATCTCCTGCCCTTCTCAGGCCTGCAGAAATAGCTAAAGGGTACAGCCCAGACCAGAGACGGCGAACCCCTGGGGTAATCAGGCCTGGGACATAAAATATGCAAGATCCCGTGAGTTCTATTTGCTGGAGGATGTTATTAACTTGGAATTTAAAGGCACAGACAGGAAACCTTTGGAACCTGTAGTCTTTCATATGATAAAACTCCAATCTCTGCCCAGAATCACAGCAGGAGTTCTGTTAGCATCTTTGTAAGCCACGTATTCACCTTTGATCCTTTCTGCCAGACTGTAAATCCACAAACTGAGTCTGCTTTTTTAATAAAAGTCTGCTTGGGCCCTGGCTGGTGTAGCTCAGTGGATTGAGTGCGGGCTGCGAACCAAGCATCGCAGGTTCGATTCCCAGTCAGGGCACATGCCTAGGTTGCAGGCCATGTCCCCCAGCAACCGCACATTGATGTCTCTCTCTCTCTGTCTCTCTCCCTCCCTTCCCTCTCTAAAAAAAATAAATAAATAAAAAATTTAAAAAAAAAAATCTGCTTGGGAATGGAGACAGGGTGCTCCCCACTAGAGAGAGTGGCCATTCCATTCTTACTTCCCCACAGAAACTGCTTGTCTCTGTGTATGTCTTTCTCATGTTTCGACAAGCCATCCACAGCGTTCCGTGCTCACTGCAGGCTGGTGAGCACACATCAGACCCTGGTGTAGCTCATCCATGGTACTC
>PVIA01013509.1:0-31805 GCA_004024845.1 Tonatia bakeri | reverse complement strand
GAGAGAGAGAGAGAGAGAGATCAATGTGCGGTTGCTGGGAGACATGGCCTGCAACCTAGGCATGTGCCCTGACTGGGAATCGAACCTGCGATGCCTGGTTCGCAGCCCGCGCTCAATCCACTGAGCTATACCAGCCAGGGCCATTTTGAGTATGTTATTAAAACAGCAAGAACAAAAACAGTCCATGTCCTTCCTGCTCTTTTGGCACCTATTTGAGCTACATGGTAACTAAATAATGAACAGCTGTATGAGACCATTTCAAGCCTTTGACAGTGACTTCCTTAAAGTGAGCACCTCTGTCATGCTGACATATGACCAAACTCCAAGAGATAGCACTATACCCACAGCTCTTCTGTGTCTGACTCATGGGCTCCCTAGGAGAGCCTCAGTCTACCCAGGTGGCACAAGCCTTCCTGCCCCCCCACATTAGGGACAGGAGCATTATATAGATGGACTCTGAGTTCCACCTTTTGCCACCTGGGTGGCTTTGGGCAAGTTAACCTCTCTAGGTCTCAATTTTTAACACTATAAAATGAAAATATTGAAAGATATCTCTCTCATAGAATGTGTGTATGTGTGTGGATTTGATACAATACTACTTATAGTGTTTAGACTTGATACCATTTATTGAATACATTGTGCAGTAGCCCCAAAGTCGTGACCCCCTGGGCTGAACTCATCATAAGGGCCTATTTTGTTAGGACAATGCAGTCTCTCTCTCTCCGTCCGAGTCTCCCTCCCTCTCTCATCAATCTTTCCTTGTACCTCCCTCCCAAAACCCTATTCTCAATAAGGTCACATTCACAGGTGTCAGGAGTTAGGACTTCAATATATTATTTCTGAGGGGAATGAATTAAGTCCATAACTTGTCCCTTGTGGAACCCCAAGTGGTTATTTGATAGTTAAGAACCTGGGAGCAGACACAAGTGTGAATTCCAGCTGTACGTCTGATTTCTGCTGTAACCCTGAACAAGTTACCTGACCTGAACTGTAGTTTTCTCAAATGTAAAACAGGAAAAACAATACTTGGCTCAATGATTAGGTTAGGCATGAGTGCCAAATAAAATTCTTAGAATAACCTATGTTGAGGGCATAATCATTCTTAAAACTAAAGAAAGCTCTCTAAATGGAATTGGTCCCTGGCCTGCTGGATAGCACAGGCCATGAATGCAGTATCCTTGGCAGGAGTTTGAGTTTGCTTTGAGCCACCTCCACCCACGGCCTGGTTCCTGGGAAGCAGAAGTGCATACTTGGTAAAGAAGTGGATCTGGACAAACAGAAGGGCATTTCTAAAGACCATCCCCAGCATCTCTTTTTTTTCCTGGAATTAAGTAGAGAGATTCTCTGTTATTGGTCTTGTGATGCAGAATTGGAAAACAGGTGTTTCTGAGTCCCATTTTGATGATCACACATTGCCAAGGTTAGCCAGTGAATGAAGCTGGAAATGCAAAACAAAACACTACCAATCTGTGCCATCCAGAGAGCTTGGGCTTCTGAATGCTTTAGTAAACAGATTCAACTTGGGGAGAAAATGTTTGCACAGGCTCTCTTTAAACATATGCAGTAAGTAATGGAAAATTGAGGCAAATATTTCAGTATCTCAAACCAAAGAACAACATCCAACCTAGGTATATTTCAGTTATCTCAACTTTTATGACTTGAATAGTCTCATAAAAGTGCCGGTTCTCCTTTTAATTGAGTGTGCTATCAAGGCCAGAAGTGATAAACAGAACTTGACAGCACTGTAAATTTCTAGAAATGTCCCTAATGTCTTGCTGTATTCGATTTTTAGTCTGTGGGCCAGCACTAGCAGCACCTGGCACTGGTTAGAAATGCATAAATTTAGGCTCCATCCCAATTTAGCTGAGTGAGAACCTACATTCTAACAAGACCTCCAGGTGATTCACAAGCACATTATAGATTGAAAAGTGCTCTTTGGTTCCAGTGTGCTCTTCCAATCTGCCTCATGCTGACTTGTGTGTATGTATCTACTCAGCAGCCCATTTGTACCAACCAAGGGCAGCAAACACATCCCTCTGTGCAGATTATCCTCTACTGAAGAAATGGTGGTTCCTAAAAGTCCATCACTAAGTCCATTTGCTTCTAAGTCCAAAGAGACACCATCACCAGCCACAGCTAACATAATCCATTGGGGGTGATGGTGTTGAGAAGTTTCTCAACTGGAGCATGTCTGTGTTCCAACCCATGAAAATTTGCAGGTGGAAATTTCTAAATCAACCTTGCTCCCAGTCTAGTGACAAACAACAGTCACCCAGCTGGTGGCTTCTCTTCCCTGCCAAAGCAGAGGCCAAACCTAGCCTCTTCTTGCCAAAAACATGGCATTCAAGGCTCTTCCCAGGACCACAAACATGCCTTTTGATTTCAGGGAAAAAAGAGTACATACCTCTTTCTCACCTTCTGCCTCCATGGGGTTTGCAGGGCTCCTCACTGAATGGCCCCACAGGGGAGTTTGCAACACTGGTTACCAATACCTGAGCCAAGGCTGAGCTGGATTCATAGGTCAAAATATTCACATCTAATCTATTCAGACTGGACACTTTTCCATTGACCAAGCTGTTATTCTGTTAGAACTCTAAACAAACATCTCTACAAACATAGATACCTAAAAATTGAAGGTAGTCTGATTTCCAACATGATTCCACCCCAAGGAAAAAACAGTTTTAATCAAAACTGGTTTATAGTAAGTAAATAGATGTCAAATAGCCCCTCCCCCAATTGTAGCATTCTGATTTTCTTAAAGGTGGTGTCAGTAGGGCACATGCACTCAATATTTAAATACCAGCAGTCAACTAAGGCATCTATCATTGAGCATAACACATACAACATATCTGCTACTGTATCTTTAAGCACTGAATCTGCTTTCTACTTGTTTTCTTGTCAATTCCAAAGTTTCTATTCTGTATGTTTTTTATTGATTTATACAATGATTTTGAAAAAGTTTAGCATACCCAAAACACGTTTATAAGCATATTGTTTCTTCAAAAATTTTCCTTGTATGCTAAAAGAAAATGCACTTGGGGAGGTGGAGTCATACAACAAACCTCTGCCTAAGGGAATTAGCAAAGTACTACACACCCTTCCTTTGAAATCTTTTAAGGAATGTCTGAGCAATTCTGAATATAAATAAGTCGTTTCAGCTAAAAGTGTTACTTACGACCCAGCTGTTTTTTGTGGTGGTTAATACTTCCTTAGGTGCAAGAGTCTCACGGGGAGCCATTATGCAATTTACTAAAGTAGTTAGCAGAACTATCTGCTGAGTGATTGTAGCACATTAAATATAGTCAATATTCATTTCCAAGGAGGCATCTTAAGCTTCTCAGAGTTTGATACACTGTATATTCAATGTCAGTATTACTTGCAATCTAAGATGGTATTGCATGCTCTTCTTCAGTTTAAGGAACTATAACCACAAAATACCATTTTCTCTGTAGGGATAATGACTTAGTTGGCCATTATTGAAGAAGAATTATTAAAGATCACTGGCATGCCATACAATCTTTTAGAGTAAAGAGAGTATTTTATCTCTGAATTAAAATGGGGTGATAGCTAGTGAGAAAGGCTGTAACAAGATAATCATCTGGACTCCCTGCAAGGTCCCTAAGATATTTGAACAGCTTACTCAAACAGCAGAGAAACATGACTATTTCCTCTTAACTGGTTCTTTAGCACTAACCTGTATGTTGAAATTAAGGTTGCACTGCATGGGAGTTTCCTTTTGTCAAAGCTAGAGAAGAAAGAAACACAAGAGAGTGTAAGTCCTATGTCTTAAGGAAGTGCAAGAGAGTGTTGTCCACCTCAAACAGCAGCCCCTGGTCAGTTTCTCTGGACCACACTGAGGAAGAGAAAAAGAAACCAAATAGAGAGGAAGGTGGTTCTGAGCTCCTGTCTCTGAGCTGGTGGAAGGAGTAAAATCACAGCTACCACACTGCCAGAGCTTGATGATCTTTCCAGTAATCTACGGAAGCATCTTCACTCTTTGGGTCTGTGGGTCTGTGCAATTTGAAAACAGTGCCAATCACCTTGAGAGGTGGAGCGCATTGACATGGGCTGGAGAGGAGCCTGTGGATAGCCACAGAGGTCAAACCTACCAACTAAGAGCTCAATAAATCTGAATAAAATCCAAGTAGCTCTTCTCTGGGTGGGTGGCTCACTTGGTTGAAGCACAGTCCCATACACCAAAAGAGTTCAGGTTCAACCCCTGGGCAGGAACATATCTAGGTTGTGAGTTCAGGGTGCATATTGGAGACAACCGATTAATGTTTACTTCTTTCCACCTCCCCTTCCTCTTTCTCAAATCAATAAATATATCCTTGGGTGAGGATTTTTTTTTAAAGATTTTATTTATTTATTTTTAGAGAGGGAAGGGAGGGAGAAAGAGAGAGAGAGAGAAACATCAATGTGCGGTTGCTGGGGGCCGTGGCCTGGGTTAACCCAGGCATGTGCCCTGACTGGGAATCGAACCTGTGATGCTTTGGTTCACAGCCCACGCTTGATCCACTGAGCTATGCCAGCTGGAGCGGGGGGTGAGGATTTTTAAAAAATCCAAGTAGCTCTAAAAAGGCACCTCCTTTTACATGAAAAATGTTTAAGAGGGTCTCTTTAGCTGCCCAAGACAGAAGAGCCAACACCACATTGTGGCTTAATTTGTGAAGACCACACATGCCAAAGGCTAGGAATACAAGCGCAGAGCAGTTCAGAACTAAACACAATCCCTTAGTAAGCAAACCAGAACTCTGGAATCCTTCATGGCCCCAAAATAAGTTTATGAAGGAATTCATCACACATTTTCTGTGAAATGAATAGCACTTCTCTTGTAATTTATTTATTTCTATACCATGTCTCCAACTTGTCTCTGATAAAGAGAAAACAATGTAGGAGACAGAAGGCATCAAATGAATGATGCTTATCAGGGACCAATATAACAATAATAGCAAGTGTATATTAAATGTTTGCTAAGTGCCTGTGTGTACCAACTAATTTACTTATATAATCCTCAGGACCACTCAGTGAATAGGTTCTATTAATTATACTTTTAAGCAGATAAGTAAACTGAAGCAAAGAATGTTTACACAGCAAACCTTCTGCCCATGGCCACGCAGTAAGTGGCAGAACAGAAATTCAGATGGCCACAGTCTGGCTTCAGAGTCCCATTGATGAGTACTTTATTTACACATACTCTGCATACACAGACCGAACTTAGATATAATTTAAAGGTCTTTTACTATTTTTATTGAGTCATTTGTTTGTCTCCCATTCCTTCTTCACCTCTCATTGTATTTATGAGTATGTGTGTCTTTTCCTCCTTTGCTCACTTCCACCTCCTCCTACCAGGACATGGCAGGAACTCAGCAGCCCTCCCATGAGTCAAGATCCCACCCCTCCCAGTGTCGTCTTTCTTCCTCTGATTCCCAACTAGCACCACCAGACCCTCCCCTACCGAACAACCCATCATGTGTTCTGGGTGCAGAAGTATCTGAGAAAACTCATGTCTAGTTCAAAGGCCTGGTACCTTGGCCAATACACAGCTCTTTAACATGGCGTGAGGATGTTTTCTTAGTTCAGAGACACATGGGATAGACATATCCATGCCCATTTACATCCCATTACTGGCACACAAGCAGTCTCCTTCTTATGATCCATCAGAAAATGCCTGCTCAATTCCCCAAACTTATCCCATAACTACCCAAGGCCTGGGATGCATTGATTGCCTTCACTTCTACTTATTCTGCCTACAGGGAAAATAATGCTTTCAGAATATGAAGGAGAGTCTGTAAATTGACCATTATTCAATACCATTTTCAGCAAAAGTGATACCAGTGTTTAGTACTTTACATGTCAACATCTTAAAGCCTGGGGCATATGTTAAGGAGTGGAATGCATCTGGAGGCTTTTATGAAAAAGGAAATATGGGCAGAGCAGTGATTGCCTGAGTTCACTCACAGAGTACCACAGAGGACGCATAAATGGAATGAAATAAACGGCCCCATCCAACTTGAATACATAATATGGTCCATTTGGACATCCCAATCCCATGGGTTGAATGATGCTGCTGATTGATTTTATTTTTACAGTTGGCTCAGTTACAGAAATTGATATTTGGGCAGTATTCACACGAATCAAAAAGCCAGTTGAGAAGTAAGTGAATTCATTCAAACAGATTTCAGCAACATTCTGATTAGATAGTGGCAAGGGGAATGGGGTGCCTGAGATTTATTGAATTCTCTGGGTGACTTGGAATAACCCTCTCTGTTTCATTCTTTAAAGTTAAAATTCATATTTTCAAAAATATATATTCCATTATATTTATTTGGTAAAGCATGCTGAGCATTATTTAATCATTTTTTACTCAGGTGAAGTTCCAAATGAAGTTCCAAATGAAGTTTACTTAGGTTCATTTCTCTGACCATTGGCCCTACTGTAGAAGACTGCAAGTGTGGAAGGCTAGAACACTGGATATTTCTCTCAGATCCTATTAATTCCCTGAAAAAAATAGTTTTTTTCCATTCCTTTTATCAAAATGATGATTGATGACCCATCTTCCCTATCTAAAAATGGCTGAAATATAGATAGGACATTTTGGGTTTTCGTTTTGAAATCATCAAAAAAAAAAAAAAAAAGAACACTGACTGGTATGGCTCAGTGGGTTAGACATCATCCTGAAAAGTAAAAAGTCACAGGTTCAATTCCCAGTTGGGGCACATGCCTGGTTGGAGCATGTGCCAGGTCCCCAGCTGAGGGGCATGCATGAGAGGCAACCAATCAATGTTGCTCTTGCACATCAATGTTTTTCTACCTCTCTTTCTCCTCCTTCCTCTCTTTCTAAAAGTAAATAAATAAAATATTTTAAAGAATGGATAGAAAATACTTCCAAAAGTTTGACTTTGAAAATATATACTAAAATCAGACTAACATCTTTGCCAGTAGACAGAGGCATAACACAACTCTCTTGCTGACTGCAGCTTTGGAAAGGTTAAGTCAGGTTGATTGTCAACATCTACAGGTAGCTATAGAAGGTCTGTGAACTATTGCAAAGTTTTTCTTAAAGATCAAAAAGAGTCAGCCATTCAGTCAAAGGTGTTTCATATTACAGGGTTGTTTTTTTTTTAATCCATCACCTGTCTTAACTAGACTTTAATGAAGCAATACATATATTATTCAAATGTAGAAATTATAACCAGCTAAATGGAAACCTTGTTTTAAACACAAGGGCCAAAGATAAATCAAATCCCTGTCTCATTGAAAACTGATATGTTCTTATTTCTGGGCATCTGTTGGCAACCTGTGGCTTAGTAGGTACAGTGATCCATCAGCAACAGGAAAGGAGAGTTGTTGATGCTGGACAAACATGAGTTTCTATATCCAGGTGTGAGCTTTTTCAGAGGAAAAAAGGAAAGAGTAGAGCATTCAGGACAGAAAATTCTACCCAGGACACTTGGTATGGATGAATCTCTGCTTTCTATTTTTCAAAATCTATTGCTACATTTTGTTATTTCTCACTCGTGTGACATCAGAGATACACTAGAGCTGGCCAGCAGAAAGGACCTTACATTCCATCAAACTCACTTGTTTTCTCCATTCCCCTGCTTTACAGTATTTTCATTGGCTAAGAGGAAGTGGATGAGCAAGTACAATTAAGAGAACAGGTTCCAGGTTCTGGCTCAGAAATGGATTCAAGAGCCAGATAGCCTGGCTCTGCCAGCTAGGAAGCATTGGGAGTTATACTTAACCTTTCTAGCCTCTTTTTTCCCATCTGCAACATGAGGAGAAAGAAAGCACCTTCTCAGGGGGTTTATGAAGTGATCCGTCTTTTAAGCTTGATGTCATGTATTGCATAGGAAACACTTTCTAAATGTTAACCATTACAATTCTTATTAAGCAAACTTTCTTTAATCAGTCATTTCAAATAATCTCATTTGTTTCCAGTTTCTAACAGCCCATGAGATCTTCCCAACTTCATATCACACTTCCTTCTCATTTTTCTCACAACAAATGAAAGAACCTTAATAACTGACTGAAGATCATCATAAAGGGGAGGGAGGTAACAAAACAGAAGGCTTTGGATCAAGATGACACTATAAGAGTAGTGAAGAGTTATGCCAAGCCTCTAGGAGAGCTCAGACCTCAGGACATGGCATTAAAGGAAGGCATCCAAAAAAGAGAGAAAACAATTCATTGAGACACCAGGAGTTGGAAATTGAAACAGCTCACCAATGGGCTAGAGTTCTTTTGATAGAATCAACTTGGTGGTTGCTACCATCTTCATGATGCATTGTCACTACAGACGTGGCTCAATTATTAACTGCAAAATTGACTAGTAAATAAATAGAGGATAACTCATTTTAGCTAATCTAAATGACATTCCTATGGCGCCCACTGGTAGATATCCAACTTATTAAATCAAAATGGCTAAGTATATAAATAAATGCATATTTACAAACTCCAGCAATCGATTTTGCAAATCACATGACAGTGCTGCAATAAGAACTTCTAGAATCAATGACTGCCAGGTCTGATATCACACAAAGATGGCATGGACTGCACAGAGGAGTAGCAGCAGCCATTGATTATGTGTATAAGTCTGTCTGTACAGTGAGAATCTGTCGTTTTTGCTATAATAGAAACTGCCAACCCTCTGCTTCCCCCTTTGGCTCCAGTTGACTTATACAAGCTCTCAAAGCACAGGATTTCAGAATCACACTTGCAGAGGTGGCCCAGTGACTAATGACAACAGTGGAGACATGTTCACAGTGATTTGACAGGTTCCTTTTCAATGACTGGATGAAATCCAGTAGGTACTCAGATAACTCCTTACACCTCAAGGAAAAGATAACACCCTATCAATCTCTACAGCTCAAACAACTAATCTAGTTTTGTTTTATAGGCACTCTGACCTTCTGTTTGGAGGGACCTTGTTCTTCCAAGGGAAGAGCACATGCATACACAATGAGTCAAATGTTATGTGTGTGTAAGTGTCTCCAAATCCATCTGGAAAGAGGCTAATAAAAACAAAATGTATTGACTAAAATTATACCAACCCTTAGTGCCTTACATATATTAACTATTTTAATCCTCAAAACAACCCTAGAGATTGGTACTATTATTATGTCCATTTTTCAGATGAGAAAACTGAGGCACAGAGTGACAAAGTGAGTTGCCCAAGGTCATACTGCTGAGTGGTGGCTATTCTTGTGTTTCTGATTGTCCATCTTTTCCCTCTGTTCTGCCTTTTACTCTGGTCGTGGTTTTGATGATCACTCTTGAATTAGGATCACCAGAGTTCTACACCAGGCCAGAGAAACTATCCCAATTTCTTTTCATCTCTTCTCAAAGACACAGGCTGGTTTGAGGATACTGTTTCTTCGTAGTAGACATTATGAGACAAAAGTAGGGCTAGCTTCCTGCAAAGTTATAAAGCATACATTTCACTTGGAAAATGGGGGGAGGTTTCAAACTTTTTTTCATGAAACATTTCAAATGTTCAGAGAAGTAGAAAGAGTAGTAGTACAATCCACCACTAAGATTTTGCAGCTGTTAACATGTTGCCATATTTGCTACATCTACATATTTTTGTCTTGGATCATTCTAAACTTAATGACAGATATCATAATTCTTTACCCCCAAAATACTTTAACTTATCACAAAGTATAGACATCACCCAACATCATTATCATTATTATACCTAAGTTCAAAGGAATTCTCTAATATTTAACATCCAGTCTGTGGACTCATATCTTTTCTCTTTATATAAGGCAATGATTTTCTTCCCCAATCCAGTCTTTCCAGACCAATGCCTTTAATCCAGCTAAGACCCCTGCTGAATTCTAGTGACAGGAATTCCAGCCTCCTGTTTGAATCCCTCAAGTTCCATCACAAATGCTCTGACCCCAAGAAAAAAGAGGAATGGTCAGTGTGGACAGGTTCCTTAGACATCACCATGGCAAACACAGTAATTTAAGGAAAGACTGTAAACCACCAACTTAAAATTAGAACTTTGATACATATTCCTAGGAATCATTAAATAGCCTTAAACTCATTGAGCCTAATACATGTATTGAAGGCCAATATCAATCCACATCCTACCTGGATTTTTAGCTCACTTCAAAATAATGGGCTGGTGACATGTATAAGAACACAGAAAGCATTTTTATAGTGAACACTGAAGATGAAAAATAGGAAACCTGATACAGTTGAGCATAAACTGTGTTGTTCTGAATGGTCATGGGAGCCCAGAATTGTAGGGCCACGCTTGCTAATAGTAGACTCCAGCAATAATCAATTTCCAGTGTACCCCTCCATTTCCTCCAATAGAAGATACTGTCTCAACCCAGGTATGGAATGGTTAGGGATCTGTTCCCCCCATCTTTCACCTGAATACAAAGTCCCTCTTTTCTTCCTTTAACTAATAGTTGTTTTTACTCCTAATCACTGTCTGTGATAAACTTACAACTTTCTGTTTCCCCTGATTGGGTATTAGAAGAATCACCCAATTGCTACAAAGATCAGAAGATTTTCACATTTCAAGAAAGAAATTAAAGCAGGACCCTCAGGTTCCTCATCACTTTGTATCCACTAGTTAAGAAAGGAGAAAAATTCCTGGCAGGAAGCAAAGTCAAAGGCAGAAGTTTTAAGGACTATGAGAGAAGTGAGTTGGCTCCTTGTCATTTGCCCCAACTAATCAATCCCAAAACAAGGACCCTGTTTCACCCATTATGTTATTTATTTATGTTAATGTTCAGCACTATCATAAGTCTCATGGATGCAATGGTGACCAAGACAGGATATGTACATAGAGTTTACATTTTGGAGGGGAAACAAGTAAACAAATTGAGATATAAATAAATTAAAACACTTTAGACAGTGACAGTGGTAGTTGAAAAAAAAAAGCAGTTGATAGAGCTGGGAAATTGGTTAGCGAGTGCTGTTGTATAGATTGTGGGAAGAAGGGCCTCTCCCAAGAGATGAGATTTAAGTTGAAAGAACATAAGTCCACTTTTGGAATTATTTAGGGGAAGAACATTCCAGAGCACAAGTGACTTTTAATCAGACGGCATCTCTGCCTCCACACCCTCTTTCCTTTCCTGGGTGCGCCTCTGACATGGTGTTCTGGTGCAGTAGCTCTCTCTGCATGACCTTCTCAGCCTGACTCAGAGTTCTGTCTCTGCTTCTTCATTCCACATCTGATTTTGTTGGTCTTTAGCAGTTTTCCTTTGAATAAATCAATCCCTAAGACTTCTAAACTCAAGTATAGAACTTGGGTTAGAAGAGACCGGAACAGTAGGCGGCACTGATTATCCTTCAGACCCTGGTCTCTCTATGATTTGCTTCCTCACCTAGAACCCCACTAGGTTGGAATCCCACTGACCACAAACACAGTCCTTAATCATTCCATCGTCTCCTAGCTGATCTGCAATTACTTTCCTCTACCCCCACCCCATTTCCAATCCATCTTCCAGGCTACTGTTGGAGTGCTCTCTCCTTTAAAATATTGAACTTCACACAATTCATCCTAATAACCAAAATCCTATATATACATAAAATGTCATTGACAATCTGAAGTTAATCTTCCCAGTGATCTCTTCTCCCATCATTCTCTCTTTTCTGTATGAAACTTACATTCACCAAACTCTTCAATTTTTTTTTTTTTTTTGCTGTTCTCTCCAAAGCCTAAATTCTTTTCACAGAATATGGCTTTGCCAATGTGATATCTTCCATCTGGAATGTTCTTCAATAGCCATGGTCCCAATACCCAGGCCTGCTTGGAAAATGTCTATAACTTACTACAAGATAGTGCAACACTCCCTTACCTTTGAAATATTTTCTGAGATCATCAGAAAATATGTTTCAACCATTCCTCTGTGCACAAATTTTTGATGGCACTGCCTACCAGTGTTGGAATTCTTCATGAATACTACTGTGTCTGCTCACTCTTGGTTCCAGCATCCTGGCCTTTCAGGTGCCAGTCTCAGGGACTGGATCTGCTGTTCAGTCAATGATCCAGTATTTCCAAAGCTTCTCTCTTATCTCCTTCAAGTCTCTGCTCAGATGCCATCTTCTCTGTACCTTATCTACTCCTCTACCTAGGACAGCAAGCTCTGCCATCTGCCTGATATCATCATACAACTGGTCTTTGTTATTTGTGACTCTGTATTTGCAAGCTCATCTACTTTCTAAAATTGATTTTTAACTCTAAAATGAATACTTGGGGATCTTCTGCAGTCATGTGCGGACATACACAGAGAGCAAAGTACACAAATGTTCCCAGCTGAGGGAGAACAAGGTGTCTCTCTGCCGTATTGTCTCTGCTCTCAAATGTAAAGAAGTGAGATTTTTATGGTGTATTTAATAGCTGTGTTTTGCATATATGTGCTTTTTGTTAGTGATTTTTCTATTTATAGTGGTCCCCCACACACACTCCTGTGCTTGCTGTTTAGTGTCCCCAAGTGCAGGAAGGGCGTTACTGAAAAAAATGCATGTGTTACATAAGCTTAGTTCAGGCATGAGTTACAGTGCTCTTACTCTGAGTTCAATGGTAATGAATCAGCAATATATATTAAACAAAGTGTCTTTAAACAGTAACACATAAAGCAAGGTTATGTCTTGATTGTTTGATGAAAATGTAACCTGAGGCTCACAGGAACCCAACACTGTATTTCTCCTAGGAGTAGTAATCATTCAGTTTTCACTAAATCAGTGTTTGTGGTCATTTTTCATAGAGCACAACAATGAGTAATAAGAATTGGATGCATTTATTTTTTAAATGATCTTTCTTTCCCTAGAAAAAAATGTAAGCTCTATAAGAACAGGGATAGTACTACACATAACATGGCTATAATGCCCTGCCTATCACAGTGTCTGACACACAGTAGGTGTTCAATAAATATGTGTTGAATTGCCCTGAGCCAGGAGTTGTTCAAGAATAGAGAGTATTTGTCCCTACATTTGTGTCACTAGTTTTTAACCAACTTACTAGCACGTTGTAAACTCTTAGTACTAGTTGAATAAATGAATAAAGGAGTGAATGAATGGACTGAATCTCTGAGCACAAAATAATAGCAAAGCCTGGTTTTTAGCTGGAGCTTTTCTTCCAGGAACACTAAGTACTATTCTGCTACTAGTTGATCATGAGTGCCTTATTTGTAACATATCCTTAAGACAGACTTTGATGCATAGCTTCAATCTTGGATGCATCATTGCACTGTATCCATAATATGCTGCAGAATGCTCACATCTCTAATATATTGAAATTGGAAAATACACAAAAGCTTTTCAATGCCCAGGCAAAGTGCATTACAAGAAAAAGTAGAAATCTTTGATGCAGTAATTCAGGTCATCCTTTTTTTCCAAGGCAAAAACCTATAGGGCCTCAATAAAATTGCCCAGATTTTAACTTGGCTAAGGTTAAAGATGTTTCAAAACAGACACAGTCTATTTACTTCAAATATATCTCCCAAGAACCCTGTAAACCTCTTTTTGATGCTTTACATCTTAAAGTACAAATTAGATTTTTTTAAGAAACACTAGAACATTTATTGACTGTTTTCACAGCAGAATTGAAAATTGATTTGTCAGTTTTAGCCAGGCCATTCTGACCCTCCTTGGATGTTAAAAGGGGGGAAAAGGATGCTGTTGTTTAAAAGTTACAAATTAAATCTGTAGAGTGATAACAATGTTCAGCTTTGTACACAGTGGCACCAAGGGGAACATGAGAAAAAAATGGCAAAGTTCCCAAGTATTTTTTGTGGCCTGTCTCCTAGCATCCTCTGAGAGCTAAAAATGGGAGAGCAGAAGCCCCTGTATAGCAAAAAATTCAATAACTATTAAAAAATTCCTGTTACACACTTCCTAGGCATTAGGGGGGAAAATGGCGTCTTCCATCCTGACACTCACAGTGCTAACACTGGAGGCACACATGGGAAATAAGTGATCCACGCTGGTTGTGTTAAGTAGGACAAAAGAAGAGAGGCTGTGAGAGAGGGAGGCAGGGAAACAGAACTTGTCTGGAGGGATCAAGAAAGGCTCCTGGAGCAAGTGACTTTGGAAACTTGCAACTAGCAAGGGGTAGAAGGTAACCAGTTAAAGAAAAGAGGTAGTTAACATTGTAGGGAGGGAACAGCAAGTGCAAAGATTCTGCTTCAAAACCATTAATAGTTTCTCCATGGCCTCTCAACTGTAGCAAGTCCTTGAATAACATCATTGCATTCATCATTATTTCAGTATAATATAGATGAGAAAAAAATGATTCTGGACAGGGCCACTGTCTGTGTGAAGTTTATACCTTTTCCCCATGTCTGTGTGGGTTTTCTCTGGGCATCCCAGTTTCCTCCCAAATCCCAAAGATTTTCACGAGGGGTGAACTGGTGTGTCTAAATTGCCCCAGGTTGAATGAGTATTGGGGTGAGTGTCCTGGAGATGGAATGGTGTCCTGTACAGGTTGGGGGCCCACCTTGTACCCTGAGTTGCAAGGAGAGAGTCCAGCCACCCAACCCTGAACTGGAAAGAGTGGGCTGGAAAATTATTATCGTACTTGGCTTTTATTCATCTTTCTTAAATGTATGTATAGCTCATTATTTCAATGTTTAATATTATAAGTGTTTTGGGTGTTTATTTAGAAGTTTGATGATGTTTTTGTAACCAGAAATATGTATAGGAACTAAACTCTTATTTATGTAAACAAGTCTAGGGTACAACTGGTTTCATTACATGGCATTTCGCTCAGCAGCTTCCAAGAATCTACAGATGACATTAAGTGAGGACTTACTGTACCACTGCCTTCAGTTAGCATTCAATTATGCTAATTGAAGGAGCCTCCATTTGGAAGCTAAATAACCACAGGATTGTGTCTTTATCACTTTATCTTCAGTACCTTGACTTCAGTATGTCAGCATGCATATTTTACGTATTTACTGAAGCGATTACCTGGTCCCACCCACCCTGCCAGCCTGAGCCCTAGCACCCTCTGACTCCCCTCCTCAGGCACCTGGTTGGAAACACAGTACACTGGCATATGACTGCCTCCTTCCTACATTCTCCCATTCTTCATCATCCAGATTGAATGCCAATTTCGTGGAGGGGCCCTCCCAGATTTAGTGTAGTGCACTGCCATTCAAGAAAAAAATAGACCTTATAAAATATCTTTAAGCACTTATCACAGGTGCTGTAATCATTTCTCCCACTATAACACAAGTTCCAGGCAACAGGGACATATCTGAGTCATTTGTCTGTGCCTGGTAAAAATGGGGCAAGCACTTGGCACATGTTTTCTAAGGTTTTCTAGTCTGCTGCTTCTACATTCTCTCAACTGGATTGCTATTGTCTGCAAGTATGATAGACTAGTCCCAGCAGCTTCAGTGCTCCATCTTCTATTGGACAGTCTCCCTCACTCAGCTGGTGAAGGGTGCCAGTTTAATTTGGGGTCTCCTCTCAGTGCAGGTCTAGCCTATCATATCATACTTTTTCCTTATAACATTAAATAGAAGAAAAAAACAACAAAGGAAATGCCAACCTCTTGCTGACAGCACATGATAGCCTTCTATAAATGTTAAATATGATTTGCCTATACAATAAATGAGAAAGGAAAAAGCAACTTGCAGCCTCTCAAGCTGTTTTGCAAGGTTAGGGTGCATTAGTGACTGGAAATTAATAGGTGTTAAATAAAATTTTGTTAGGTGGATGGCTGGATAGATGGATACAGATTCAGATTTGGGGATTTATGCAATTGAATTAGAATATTTGGTGATTTGGAATCCTGACTTGTTTAACTGGTTGATTGCATTTTTGCCCCTGCCAAGTTCTTATGTCAGAAAGTCTGACTAACATCAGGACAAATAGTCTAGCATCCTTCTGTGGTAGTGGGGCTGGGGATGGGACTGAGGAGATGTAGAAAAGTCTCTCTCTCCTCTCTCTCTCTCTCTCTCTCTTAGTTCAGAGTAACCTGCTTAACTGTGAATGACTCATTGTTTGGTAACCATGTTCTTCATTCTTGTTCTTTATGCATCTTTTTGGCTGGCTAAGGTGCTACTCTTAGTCAGTTTAAAAAAAAAGATTTAAGAAAAATCATTATGAAATGAAGTATTTTTAAAAAAACAAAATATAGGAAGTTTACTAGCCTATTGGAAATTTTGAATGAGAACTAGTAGTTGAAGATAACATCTACTCTTCTGCCATTAAGCGACTGGCTAAAGGCAATTTACTGATGAAACCAACTGGCAGGAAACTCATCATTGATCACAGAAATATTAAAAGTGTTTCTTTTTGTTTTACTTACTGCAAACCATAGTATAAAGAATCCCTTCCAGCTAAAATATTTATAGCTGCAGCAACGCTGAACTGTGGTGGACAGGAAAGCAGTAGCGGGAGAAGGGCAGCACAGACACTGCTAAGAATGGGTTCAGAGGAAGGTCTGTTTGAACAAAGTTTCATCAGACAATAAACCGGTATTTCAAAGTTTGGCCAGCTTTACAAATGACTACAGTAGATCTGTAGATCTACTGAAATAGGCAGATCTAGAATTAAGAAACAGGAAGATTTCAAGATGGCTGCAGAGTAAGTGGAAGCTACACTCACCTCCTCTAGATGCTGAACCAGATTTACAGCTAACTTGTAGAGCTATCAACCTAAATAACCAGCTGAAGGCTAGCTGAACAAAAGTATTTTAACCAAGGATTTACACAAGAACCTACATAGAGTGGTAAGAAGGGTGGAGATGTGGAAAGGGCTGGCTCCTTAGGCCCACATGTGTCTGCTGAGAAGTCAAAGGGATATCTCAGCTGCAAAATTCCACCCTCCAGGAGTCTGGGGTCTCAATTCCATGCCAGGATCTTCACATCAGAACATCAGAGCCAGGAAAAGAAGCCCACATGGCACCTGGTGGTGAAAATCAGCAGAGCTTCAGTCCACCTGGGATAGAAGAGGGTCTGATAGAGACCCAGAGGTCATCTTCCCAGGGTTGGGTACTCCTATTCTTAAAACATCAGCCTGCAGAGTGCACTAATCCAGTCCTCCAGCTACTGGTAACACCACCCTGCTGAGCTCAAGTCCTGTAGAAAGGCCTGCTGGTTGCATTCCACAGGGACCTTTGGGGTACTCTTTTTCTGGAGAAGCTCTTGGTGGAGATTCAGACAGTAATTGGGCTATGTAGCTTTGGAACAAGGGCTATTCTTTCTCACATCCTGCATCTCACAACCTGGCATCCCCCACCCACAACTTAATGAATCACTTGTCCTGTCCTTCCACTCACAGTGGCCCCACCCTGCTGGGGGACTGCCTCTCAGCTCAGTGGAGGAATTGGAGTGCTGTGCAGAGCTGGGGCCTTCAGAGCACATCTCCTTGGGAAGCTCTTGTGCAGGACTCAGATGGGCACTGGGTTGTACAGTTGAGACACAGGGCAGGGAAGAAGCATTCTTGCTCCCCTGAAGGCTCAGCTGGCACCACCCCCAATGGGAGACTCTTTTGATCTGTCCTCCTGAGTCCTGGTGGCCCGGCCCTGCTGAGCTTGCTCCTGCAGAGGAGCTGACTGGCTTCACCCAACCTGACCCTGCAGCATACTCCTCAGGAGAACTAGGGTCAGAGACTTGGGCAGAGACTGAGTGGTATAGATCTGGAGTAGGGGCCACTTTCTCCACATTGAGTACTAGACTGTGCTACCCCCAAGCAGGAGCTCCACTAGCCCCATCCTCCCCAACCTTGGTCACCCCACCCTAATGTACCCACACTTTGTGGAATGATCTGTGAGTTGCATCCAGCCTGGGATCACTCTACAGTCTTTCTATAGAAGGTTCTTGAGTAAGACAGGTGACCTCAGAGAGTGGTGGTATGGCCGACAGGAGGAGGCAGACCTCAGGGTGCATTGGAACTTTTACTGATCTGCCTCCAGCTAAGAGCTGGAGGTAGCTGACCCTTGTACACAGCTTGGTCCCTCCTATGCATGCTGAGGCCCAGTAGAGGCAGCCACAATGAACTGTATGGTAGCTCCAGAGGCTGTTTATAGGCAGTGTCTGACATCAAACTGCAATGGAACCCCACCCAAATGGACCCAGAACCAACACAACCATGGTGGGCTTCAGAAAACACTAGAGCTCAATCTAACTAATCACACAAGTGGCACACCCAAAGGGAGATTCCAGCAGGCACCAGACCCTGCTGGAAACAATTCCACTTTGGGAGACAGCCCCTACACAGTGGTGTTTATATACTGTGATCAAGGTCTATCCTTAGTCAGCCAGCCTCTGGGTTAACTCCACCCATGAGTGTGCCAACAGCACTAAAGACTTCACTACAACAGGAGGTTACCATAACCTACACAAGAGACATTCTGGGAGCACCTGGCTCAGGTGATCAGGACAACTGCCCCACTGAGTTTCACGAGACACCTATAACATAAAACTACCATAACAACTTTGGAAGTCATAGTGGATCTACCTAACATACAGTGACAAACACAAGAAGGCAGACAAAATGGGGAGACAAAGAAACATTCCCCAAATGAAAGAATAAGAGAAATTCCCAGAAAAAGAATTAAGAGAAATGAAAATGATCATGGTACCAAATACAGAGTTCAAACAATGGTTTAGGATGCTCAAGGACATTAGGGGAAGAATGGAGCCTCTCAGTGAGAACTTAAAGAGATAGTAAGTATTAAAAATGACATTGAAACCATAAGAGAGTAAGAAATGAAGAACACAAGATCAGAAATGATGAATACAACAGAAGGAATCAACAGCAGGTTAGAAGCAAATGATCAAATCTCTTGCTCTTTGCAAGAGATCCACCTCAGGAAAAAAAAAAAAATACACAGAGACTAAAAATGAAGGGATGGGAAAAGATATTCCACGCAAATGGAAATGAAAAAAAAAGAGCTGGGGTAGCAATACTTATAGTGAGGAAAATAGACTTCAAAACAAAGGCCACATCAAGAGTCAAAGAAGGACACTACATTAATACTAAAGAAATCAATCCAATAGGTGGATATAACCCTTGTAAATATATACATGAACACAATAGATGGGGCAACTAAATATATAAAGAGAATCTTGATGAACACAAAGGAAGAGATCAACATTAATATAGTCATAGTAGGGGACTTTAATACTACACTGACATCAATGAACAGATCTTTTAGACCAAAAAAATAAATAAAAATGGCAACAGTGACCTTAGAAGACATACAGGACCAGATGGATTTAACTAATACTTACATAACACTCCATCTCAAAGCAGCAGAATATATACTCTTTTCAAGTGCACAATGGGACATTCTCTAGGAGAGGCAACATATCAGCTCACAAAACAAGTCTTAATAAGTTCAGGAAGACTAAAATCATGTAAAACAGCTCTGACAATGATGGTGTGAAATTAGAAATCAATTACAATAAAAAAATTGGAAAACACTCAAACAGATAGAGGCTAAATAACATGTTACTAAACAAAGAACAGGTCAACCATGGGATCAAGGAAGAAACCAAAAGCAATGTTTGGGCAAATGGGAATGAACACATGTCAACCCCAATGGCATATCTCACAGAACCAGAATATTCCAAAAAGTTACGTGGAACCACAGAAGACCTCAAAAAGCCACAGTATCCTGAGGAAGAAGAACAAAGTGTGAGGAATCATGCTACATGATATAAAAATATACTATAAGGCCATAGTAACCAAAATAGAATAGTACTGGCATAAAACAGGTCAATAGATCAATTGAACAAAATAGAGAGCCCAGAAATAAACCCGCACCTTTACAGTCAATTAATATTTGACAAAAGAAACAAGAAGATAAGGGGATATAGACAGTTTATTAAATAAATTGTGAGGGGAAAATTGTACACATGCATGCAAAAAAAAAAAAAAAATGAATCCAGACCACCTCCTTACACCATACATAAGAATAAAATCAAAATGTATTAAAAACTTAAATGTAAGTCGCAAAACCATACAAATCCTAGAAAAAAACATAGGCATTCAAATCTCAGACATTTCTCTTAGCAATATTTTTTTTTCTGATAAATTTCCTCAGGCAAGGGAAACAAAAGAAAAATTAAACAAATGAGGCTACATAAAACTAAAAGGTTTTTGTACAGCAAATGAATCCACCAACAAAATGAAAAGATAACTCATTGAATATGAGAATATATCCACCAATGACATATCTGATCAGGGATTTATTTCCAAAATTTATAAGGAACTCAACACCAAAAAAAAAAAAACCAATCAATCCAATTAAAAGTGGGCAAACGACCTCAATAGACACTTCATCAAAGAGGGCAAACAGATGGTCAATAAACACATGAAAAGGTGCTCCATGTGATTATTCATCAGAGAAATGCAAATTAAAAGCACCATGAGATATCACCTCACACCTGTCATAATGGCTGTCATTAATGAAACCACAAATGACAAGTGTTGGTAAGAAAAAAGAACACTCATGCACTGTTGTAAAATGGAACTGCCTTATGACCCATGACTCCACTTCTGGGAATATATCTGAAGAAATCTGAAACACCAATTCAAAAGAACATGTATGCACCCCCACATTCATTGCAGCATTATTTACAATAGACAGGATCTGGGAACAGCCAAGTGCCCATAATTAGGTGAGTGAATAAAAAAAGCTGTGGTACCTTTACACAATGTAATACTACTTGGCCACAAAAAAAAAAAAAGAAGGAAATCTTACCTTTCACTACATCTTGGATGGACCTGGAGAGTATTATGCTAACTGAAATAAGCCAGTCAGAAGAAGACAAATACCATATGATTTTACTTACATGTGGAACCTAATGAACAAAATAAACTAACAAACAAAATAGAAACAAATTCATAGATACTGAGAACAGACTGACAGCTGTCAGAGGAAAGAGGGGTTGTGATCCTGGGTGACAAAAGGTGAAAGGATTGGGGAAACAAACAAACAAAATAGAAATAGGCAATGGTATGGTGCTTGCTGGAGGCAAAAGAGTGTGGGGAAAGATGGAAGAAGGGCAAAGGGGGATGAATGGTGGCAAGAAGAGACTTTGGGTGCTGAGCGCATGATGCAATATGCAGATGATATATGATAGAATTGTACACTTGAAACCTGCATGGTTTTATTAACCAATGTCACCCCAATAAATGCAATTTAAAAAAGAGTTAGGAAATGACCAAATATATTTCCAAAACATGTTCTTGTGTAGTACAAAGGGATCTACTAAAACAGGGGACTATACAATCAAATTTTTGGAATAGCACAAATAGTATCACACAGTTGCAAACTCATATTTAATAAGAGGCCTAAAGACTGGCCTCTTTCCTTTGATTTGCTATATATTTGAATATAATTTTGAATCTTCCACTAAAAACTGCTACTCCTACTGCCCAGAACATAGTATGTTCTTGATAAATGAAACATGAACTTTAAAATAAAATTTTACATACAAATACAGAAGTCCAACTGTTCTTCAAAAAAAGGAATATATGACTAAATTGAGGAAACATCCCACAGTGATTACACTGTTTAGATGGGCAGATGTTTTCTAGTTCACCAGGGTCTATACATTAACTTAACATCTCATGCTTGGCCCACTTCACTCATTTATATTATGTGCCCAGTCCCTCTTAGAGAATCAAAAAACATATTATATTAAAGGCTCTGAGAAGGTCTACATATGTCCATGTTCACATGTGAAAAAGTGTGGCAGGTATATATCTTGAAATAAAAATACTGAATCAATGATATGTATATCTTCAACTTTTCTAGATATTTCCAAGTTGTTTTTCCATGGGACTCTACCAATTTACATTTTTACACGTGTGTCC
This sequence comes from Tonatia bakeri, assembly GCA_004024845.1. Lineage (NCBI taxonomy): Eukaryota > Metazoa > Chordata > Mammalia > Chiroptera > Phyllostomidae > Tonatia > Tonatia bakeri. The sequence continues at coordinate 9,998 of PVIA01013509.1, read as the reverse complement.
TAAGAATTTGTGCTTTTTTTTTCACTCTCACCAGTAATTGGTATCAGTACACTCTACTTTTTAATGGTATGGGCATGAAATACTATATTATCGTTGTTTTCATTCTAATTTCTCTAACTGACAAGACTGAGTACTTTTTACTTATTTGTTTTTCCTCATTTCCAAACTGTCATTGACTTTTTATATCTTCAATCCAGTTTTAAAAGTTAGTTTGACTTTTCTTTGTTATTTTGTACTAGTGTAAAATACCTTGAATATTAATCCTTTATCAGCTTAAATATATTGCAAATAATGATGTTTTATATACTATTTATTTCAGCTTTGTTTTTAATTGAAAACAATTAGAAAGTACAGTCCATCACTAAAAAAATAGTTACAGAAATTTTGCTATGTTTTTACAAGAAAACTGTATAGTAACTATGATTATCAAATCAACATAAATAAACTTAAAACCACAATGTTATACGAAAAACAGATGGCAAATGGATATGTATGGAATTAGACCATTTTGTATAATTTTAAAAACACAGCAATACTACCTATAGTCTATGGGAAGCTACACGTGCAGTAGGTGTATGAAACCACCTTGGGAAGGAGGCAAACCAGCATAAGAATAATAGCTTTGGAGGGTGGAGGAAGTAGGGAAGACTGCCAGTGAGAATAGGGAAGTGGGAAGGGTTCCCACATTTTATTTCCTCTGGATGGACAGAGGGGCACCCAAAACACAGATGTCAGTGCATCAACATGCATTATATTCTGGGCTGTGATATTGTTTTCACCTTTTGTAGCTGCTTGAATCACTTCATATACACACTTATGTATGCATACATCTATATACATATTTCATTTTTTAAAGAGCTCAGGAAAACTCAGGGTGTAATGCCAATGAACAATAGAATTCCTTATTATTTAAAAAAATAAATTAAATATGGGGGGAGGGAAAGCCTTCTTTAACTTTATATATCCAATGTTTCCCATAATTCAATGTCTCTTGCCCATAAGACTATTCCCCTTCTCTATTTTCTCTTCACTTCCTGTAATCTGGGTTACGAGAGTCCACAGACCACATACTGAGAAGTAAAATTTTTGCGAGACTAAAAAGCTCAGAAAAAAATAAGATAAAACAACAAGTTCACTGAGTTAATGTCAGATTAAGTTTGATTTTGACCAACACTAAGAATAACTTGTAATGTGTGACCTTTCTGTTTTATTTTTTGTTTTGCTTTTACAAAAATAGTAGAATTTGTTTTTAGAGTAGTTTTATGTTTACAGAAAAACTGAAAGTACAGAGAGTTCCCATATATCCCCTCACACGTGCCTTCTCCCCCCGCCCTGCCCACTGCCCTCTGTTGAGGTATATTACATTAAGTAGCAAAGGCTCACTGGAAATTCAAAAGCCAGTGTTCATGCACTGCCTCATTATAAACATCTGCTCTTCAAGATATCTTGCTTTGAGAACTACTGATGTAGATAATTTTTTTAATTCAATAGAAACCATATCTACTCCTTAAAACTTATAACTTCATAAGAAAAACTAGCTATTTCAAAATAAAGAAATGTATTTCTTTAGTAAATGTTTTACTGCACAACTATTTTGAGCTAAGCAATTTTCTTTCCTAGGCCATCAACTACATTGCTATTCAAATTAATAGAGTTATCGGATACCATACACACTTACTTCATTTACTCACAAGGTTAAAATGGTTTAAAAATAAACACTGTAATACACTGGATACTGCTCTGAAAAGTACATTAATTGCCATTCTAGGACCTGCACAACTCCGTTATCATTTTGCTGCATTGTTCCTAAGCTATTCTGAGAAGAAAGGGTACACTAAGGCTAATCATTTGTATAGAACTTTGTCATTTAAAAATACATTTATGTATGTTACCAGGTGAGAAATAGGTATTTCATACATTCATGCCATTCACGGCCCAGAGGGTGAGAATTATTCTATCCATTTTACAAAGGCTCAGAGAAGTTCAGTGTCATTGGACTGATTGAAGTAACATCTCAAGCAAGTGACTGAATCAGAACCTGAGTATGTGAACCCGGAACCCTCATTTGTAAATTATGGGTTATAAATAGAATTTACCTCAAAATTACTTGAGAACACAGGAATATAATCCATGTGAAGCATCAGTGAATTTCCATTATTATTATCATTTCTAATTTTTTTAAAAAATACATCATCTTCATTATAGCTAAATGCAACCCAATGCTCAGCCTTCCAATACAAGGGAAATATTTTCTAAGTTCTCGATTATTATTTTTTTTTTTAGCAATGACTCTTCCTGGGTGCTTGGTGTTTTAAAATAACCTATTTGAGGAATTTCAAATATGTTTTGTTTGTTTTTGCTAGATAGTTCTTGATTAATCACACAATGGAGGTGGTCTCAGATATTTAGGTCACTATAAGCTTCTGGGCTGGTTCGTTCCCCACTCCCCCCCACTTTTTCCTGAGGATAACTAACATCTTGGCATTTGAGCAGGCGCACTGTCACTATTTCTTGCAACTATCAGTTGGAGTTTTTTAGTTATGACTTAAAGGTTTAGTTATGATTTCAGAGGAAAAGGAAAAAAAATGACAACTTCTTTAGAAATATTTTTATCCTTATGTTCAAACCACACTTACTGTTGAAGACAATAAAGGCTGTGATAACAGAGAACCTTCTTAGAAACTCATGGGTGGCTGAAGCCATGTGTTTTACTGAGTGAAGATGCATCACGACCACTCTCACAGTTGGATTTTTCACGGGACCCTGAATTTCATGTAATTCTATTTTTTTCATGTAACTTTAGCTAATTAATGCAATGTGATTTATTAGAGAAATGAGTCTTCAAAATTCAGACATTTCCAGGAGCACCCACATTTTGAATCCAGAAAGTAAGATGTCTTTCTGTAAAGTGGAGATGTGCTATATGCATCTGCAACTTCCTGGCTGCATCAGATGCAAACCCCCTCTCAGTACTTTAATGTGGCTTCTCTGTTCCTCTAAATTCACATATAAATCCCTACTTAATATGTCTAGAAGAATTCTTCTACTTGTTTGTGTTAAATAAACAGTACCATTTAGAATCTAAAACAGTAAGTAAAATAAGCCATCTGTAAATGCTACTCGACAGTTGCTTTGTGTCTAAAAGAAGCAGATGCAAAACCACTAAGATTTAATGAATAAAGAACATATCACATCAAAGCAATTGTATTGTTTGGTACTGAGAAGCAGAACATGAAGCTGAGTCATACCTTGGGACCTTGATGTCTGTTTCCAGCTTAAGGACAGGAAAGGGTCTGATTTGTTCATCAGCTGCTCATCAGTGGCCAGACTTGTGTCAGCAGATGGTAGGCAATCAACATGTATCTACCGAATCAATGATTGAATAAATGAGTGAGTGAAGGCAAAATCACTGTACCAAACACTGTAGAAAAATAATTTATTGTAGAAAAATAATGTATTCTACATTTTAAAAAAATGTAGGCTGTGTTGAGACACCTGCAAGATTTAAGTAGCTTCAATTCTTGATGAAAACAGTCCTGCAAATTACCATTTACAACTTATGATAACATTACAAAAGTCAATCTACAGTTATCTGACTCCGTGACTCAGAACTGGGGAAGGCACTTCAGTTGACCTAATCTGTAGTCGACCTCAGTAAATTCCAGAGATGCAAAGGTCATTTATTATGAGAAGGTCTGAGAGACGATTACACAACAAAATACAATGCAACATGAATGGGACTTTTAAAGGTAGGCTTAGCTAATTAGAAAGCATGATATCCACTGATAAATTTATAAATGTTACAAAACATAAAGATGAAGATCGAAGACATCTCAGAACAGTGAAACCCAAATGGTTGGAGAATTACTGGGCACTCCAGATTTTAGGGGACAAAGTCTTATAAATAGTCATAGGAATCCAAAGTGATTTGTGTGTTCCTCAAAGGTACATGGTCCCATCTTGACTTTGTCCCCAAGTCATTGCAGATCTAATTCTGTGTCTACCTTTGCCAATAGGGTCATTGCCACACTGACTTTTTCCCATTTATTTTAGGCCCTGCTGCAAAAAAGAAGTACGTCAGTTATAACAACCTGGTTATCTAAGCTGTTCCATTCCATGGAACCATGGAGGAGGAGGACACTCAGTTATCTCGTCCCCCAACCTGGCATAGGACTCTTTCGTCCTGCCCGCTGCCATCACTGGAGGAACATCCCCAGCTGGGAGACCAATGTGAGAGGATCCAAGTGTTCTACACAGCTGCTTTATGAAATATTCCTACTTTCTCTTGGCTTAATAAGTCAGTGGCATCAGCACTGCCAACTTGGCTGCAATTTTGGACCTGTCTCGCCAAGGGAGTGTTGAGACTCAAGTCCCACCTAGGTTCTCTAGGATGAACCACTGAGAGCCACAGTGATGTTTTGGGGCTGACCTGTCTTTCTACGTATGTACTTCCAGGTTGCAAGGTTTTGAAATTTTCTGTACAGTTTGTGAGGACTTTTGCACTTTGCCATCTGATGTTGTACCTCGGTTCACTGTTTGTTTTTGAATGCCCTGTTTTCATAGAGCCCTATTCTCTCAGACGGTGATATATTTGGGAAAATTTTAAAACAATTAAAATTTTAAAAAGATCTCAGCAGACTAAAAGATAAATTTAAACCACATATGTACATGACTGTATAATTATGATTATAGTACCACTGCAAATCATATTATTTTTTTTAAAGACAAAAAAGATACTTAAAGACCAATAACTGTGCTGATAAAGTAGATCCCACCTATCTATCATTGATAAGTGATAGGTCACACAAAAGGAAGTTATGGGCTGAACTGAATAGAGGTCTTGATCTTTGGAATGCATGCCCGTAATGTATTTTACAGTACATGTTAATAATATGTTCAATATTTGTATTTGTGTTCTCTTCTGTTATTTTATTTAGGGTATATGGATATTTTGCAATAAATTTAATAATGATTAAGCTATTTGGAGAAAAGAATATGGATTTTCCACGTCTTGAGGTTTTGTTCATGCCCCTCTATGACTGACCAGTGTGATAAGGACTTTACAAAAAAAAGCATGTATGTTTTTTACTGTTTGTAATAAGTACTTTCGTTAATCTTGCTGCTTATGTGCCAATTTAGTGGAAAACACCCTTGCTGAAAAATTCCTTATTTCCCATTCTTTCAATTCTGTGATATTGTCCAAGAATGTATCAATAAAATACTTTGGTTAACTTTTTTATTTTCTGCAATAAATATTTTTAGTTGTTTTTCCCCTTTTAGTTACAGTTTATTTCATAAAATCTGAAGTTAGGGAACGATGGAGACCAAATTTGTTAAAGGAACAAGCCTGAGCTCACAACTACAGCCATACCTGGGATGCATATGAAAAACTCAGAGGTGTGAAGTCTCTCAAGAGGAGCTATTACAAAGCCCATGCATTTTGCTTTTTCATAATTGAAGTTGAAACCTGACAACCCTCAGACATTTACTCAGCAAGTTACCTGTCAAAAATAGCAAAAGTGCCAGAGGAAAGAGAAAATAAGAAATACTAGCTTCAATAAACAGCAGTCTGGAGACAATTCAGTGAAAAGATAAACATTTCTGCAACACTTAAAGGACATAAGTGAGTAAAGGTAACCATTATAAAGCATTTACAAACAGATATGGTGGCCATGTTGTTGATGGCAAGGTTAAGATTCAGGATTCCCAAAGCTCGACATAAGGAAATACCCTCATGGGTAGACTCATAGCAACTTGGGTGTCAGAAGCACACAAGAATATCTATTTGTGGAGTGGTATTGGTCCCTAGCACTCAGGGACGGACCCCCAAAATCCAAAGTGTATGTAAATGACCTGCTGTGCATCTAACTGTGACCAATAAAGCCCACAGCTGATTCCACCTTTAGAATCCGCTGGCCTCTTCCTGCTGTCTCTCAGCTCCCTCAGGCCGAGCAGTTTGTGTGCAAAGGCTAGGAAACTCATTCCAACAGCAGACTGAGAAAAACTCTGTTTTCCCCATCTCTTAAACACCCTTCAAATGATAGACCATGGAAAAAATGGTCTATCAAAACAAAACAAAAATAATTTTGGATTATTCACATTTTCAAGTTGTAGAGACAGACAGCCTACTATAAAACCTGACTCCTCTCCTGCTAGCTGTCCTTGTTTCACAAATATTCTGCATCCTCCATTTCCTCAACTGGAAAATAAATTAATATCACTATTTATCTCATAGGGTTAAGAGAGCTGGGAGATAAAATCCGTGCAAAGGGTTGAGGACAGTGCTTGGCACATGGCTAACTTGCCATCCATATTACCTATTATGACCACCACTACTAGCGGTATCAGCACCCATCAAGGCTGTTACATTTCGCCTTAAAAATAAAAGCGTATAGTGCTTCCCCATTCCAGTCCTAAAAAGAGAGTCTGTACCATAGCATATAAACAAGCTAGGCTGTCTTCTGGCAATGTTGTAGAAATTTCTTTTTTCTACAGTGAAGCCTGTGTAAGAGCCTATCCCAATTATTCAAATGTCCAACCACAAGTGTAGGGGAAATAATAAAAGCTACCCCATTTAGTACTGGGAAGAGCTGGCTGACAAAGAAAGGCTTCTGTCTACGGCTGGCTCCACAGGACAGGACTGAGGTAACAGTGCTCATGTTCAACACAAGGGCAAAAGCTACAGCTTCTACAGCACTATGTACAAGACACTGTTATTTATATACATTATATACTTTATGTATATTATATCTATTACAATGTATATTGTATAGGCATCAATTTAGTTAATCTTCAACATGCAGGTCTAACATTTCCACAGCCCCCACCACTGGTGCAGCAGTTGAGCCAAAGCGTGCCAGGAGCCATGGGACACTCTGGAGAACATTATCCTCAGCAGGCAGGCAGCGTAAGGGCGTTCACCTCCTCCAGCCACACAGCTCCTTGCCCTTCTGCACACACGCCCAGCATCTCCCACCTCTCTTCTCTTGCTTAGCCCGATTCCCCCCATATATCTGCATAATTCCACTTCCTCACTTATTTCTAGCTTCCTCTTAACCATTATCATGTTGGAAGTCTTTTAGGACCCTAACAGGACAGTCACTGATGCCACATCAGAGTGAATTCATTACCTGCTTTATTTTTTTTGACACTTACTATTTGACTTCATAGATTTGATTTCTTGATTTTGTTGTTCCTTCTGCAGTAACATCTAGGAGATAAGACATCTTTTGTTTTGTTCACTGTCATTTCCTAGCACTTAGAACACTGTCCAACAAGTAGTCAGTCCATAAATATTTGTCAAGAAATCAGTGAAAGAAAAAGTAGGTGGGTGAAATTAAAGAGCTCTAGAATGTGAAAGAAGGGCTGAAGGAGCCTGAACTTGTGTTGTGGGGTGGTTGTGGCAGGTCAAGAGGAGCTGTGTCAACAGGAATTGGAGCTGGGTTTTCTATCTTTACAATCACAATCTTTAATTATGTTTTTGTTGTTCAATTACAGTTGTCTGTATTTTCTACCCACTCCTCTCCCTATTCCCTCCAAACTCACCTCCTTCCCTTGCTTCCACCCTCCCCCTTGGTTTTGTCCTTGTGTCCTTTATAGTAGTTCCTGAAAACCCTTCCCCCACTGCCCCCTCCCCCCTCCCCTCTGGCTATTGTTAGATTGTTCTTAATTTCAATGACTCTGGTTATATTTTGTTTGCTTTTTTCTTTTGTTGATTATGTTTCAGTTAAAGGTGAGCTCATATGGTATTTGTCCCTCACAGCCTGGCTTTGGAGCTGGGTCTTTAAAGACAGACAAGACTCAGGTAATCAAGAGGGTGAACACTTTCCTGGGCAGTAAAGAAGAGAGCTATTTCTAATAGGTGTGGTTTCTTTTCATCAAAAAATGAACTGCTTTCTTAGAAAGTAAAGTGGGAACTTTAGATACAAACACTTTCACTTGAAGAAGGAAGGCAAAGACAGGGAGGTGGCACAGCATGAAAGCACTGATTCAGAACCAGAACGCCTGTGTTAGAGAGCCGAGCTCCCTCACTGATCGGCTGCGCTGTCTCAGGCCATACACACAGCCCTGGGACCCTCGAATCCTCACCTTTACAATGGACATAGAACATGGACTCAAGTTTTTTCATTCATCAGGCCAGTCTTTTATAATTTAATCTGGAATGTTAACTTCACAATCAAAATGTGTTCAAGACTGAACAAAAAATTCTGAAACAGTGTTAGAAGCAATTGCTGGGTACAAGTGGGGAAGAATAATTGCTTCTTTGCTGTCAATGAGGTTAACTCAGACTAAGGTATCTAGCAGGGCTTTTGGCCACCATTTTACACAAACAAATGCAATTAAGCTCCAATAGACTAAACATCCCTCAACCTCTCAATAACATAGCTGCTGCTATGTTATTTCTAATTGGACCTTTTTTCCTCTATTAAATTATCCTTTTGTAAAATTTGCATTATCATGCCATCTTTTGACTGTTTAGATCCTGATAATTATACCAATTCTCTACTCTTTCAATCACCAGGGCAGTGATGAGTCTGCCTTACCAATCCTCATCCAAGGCAGTGATAACATTCTGGAGATGACAGAAGCTGGAGTAGGTCCTGGGGACTTCCACCAGAGATCCATGACTTAACTGGCTTTGGTGCATTAATCAGCTTTACACGGATATAGTTATGGTCATTTCTCTAGTTAGAAACCCCACCCCCCACTAAAACAACAACAACAACAACAGCAAACAGCAGAAACAATCATCTTGTATCACTTCCTCTTGCTCAATAAAAAAGAAGAAAGTAACCAAAGCAAAGGATGTCTGCCATGCCTTGTGAGTCAACACACTTGCATCTACGATGTTTCTCTGACTCTCCATCACAGAAGAGAGGTCACACCAACAAGCCTATCATTCATGAACCATGAGTGACTTCTGGGGTTAACTTCTTTCCTCTCCAAGTATTAATAAGATATTGGCCTGGAATTCTGCCAGGGAATTAAATCAGGTTCATAACTCATCCACAAGGTCTTTTGCTGATGAAGTTCTGGTCATGTTGCAACACCTCAAGACACTGAACACACTCCCACTCCCCAGGACTCCCCACAGGAAAGTGGGGAGGACAGGGCATCTCTCAAAACCTGGAGGAAAGCACCGGTGTCCTCACACTTCCAAACTCATCCCCAAGGCTTGGGATCAAACATGGGTTGCCAACCTTGATTTTCACCTAGTTGTCTATTATGTTTGGCCAATAAGCAATAATATGAGTACTGCCCAAGGAGGCAAGGGAAACTCAAGCCCATAAGTCATATAGATCACCCTTTTCTCTCATTCATGTGACCTGCCTATCATCTGCTTTTCTTTGACCCTGAACCTTCATTATGTTTCATGTCTTATATATCAACATGCTTATCCTGCCTTTTTTGTTCCATTCTTTTACTAACTTTAAAAGAAGTTAGTACATCAATCAATGGAGAGAAAATGGAGGCAAGGTTCAAATTCTGATTTCTCTCCTATAATTTATCTTTGCAAATGATTCTCAAACCTTAATGTGCCTGTGAATCACCCAGGCATCTTATTAAAAATGCAGATTCTGATTCAGCAGGTAGGGTCAGGATTCTCCATTTCTAATAAACTCTGTGGAGATGATCACACCAGTACATTAGAATCATGAAAGGGCTTTAAAATATATTCTTGGCCAGACTCAAGAGTCCATTGTAATAGGTCTGCAGTAAAGCTTGGGCATTTTTTCTTTCTCCAAACTTCCCAGATGATTTTGATGAGTATGGTAGAAGATTAATGTTCTAATCTGGTAGGCTCAAAATTTTAGTGATTATCAGAATTTCCTGGAGGATTTATCAAAGAACTCAAACCTGAGCCTGGGCGGAGAGTTTAATTCATTAGGTACAGGGTGGGGCTGGTAATTTGCATTTCTAAATCCAGGTGCAGTTGATGCTATTCCTCCAGGGACCACAACTTTTGAACCACTGCTCAAGTCTAAGCAACCAAACTG
>PVIA01013508.1:0-31803 GCA_004024845.1 Tonatia bakeri | reverse complement strand
TGTTTAGGTTCCTGTTAAAGGTGAGATCATATGGTATTTATCTTTCACTGCCTGGCTTATTTCGCTTAGCATAATGCTTTCCAGTTGCATCCATGATGTTGCATAGGGTAGGAGGTCCTTCTTTCTTTCTGCTGCATAGAATTCCATTGTGTAAATGTACCATAGTTTTTTGATCCATTCATTTACTGATGGGCATCTATTTTAGCTTTTTAAATCATTAAATTTATAAACATTTTTTATTGCATAATATTTCCATCACAGGGATACGTTCTAATTTAACAAATTATTCCTATATTTGGAGGCTTTAGGTTGTTTTCAGTTTTTAACTATTAAACACACAGATGGTTTAACTGTTAAACAGCATTGGATTTTTTAAAGCTTTATTTAGAGCTGAACAGGCAGGCCAGGGGCTGGGGCAGGGATTCGTTTTAAGCAGAGGAAGCAGCAGGTACACAGGTAAGAAATGACTTGGTGTGCTGAGAGAGCAGAAGTGTGAGGGTGGAGGTGAGCCAAGTGATAGTTAAGGCTGGGGAAGTAGGTGGCGACCAGATCCCAAAGGACATTCCAGCACTCTGTGCCTTCAGCTTTGTCTAGTAGAGATGCTGAAGGGTTTTTAAGGTGAAGAAGGTAGCCATTAGAAGGTTTTTAAGTTGGTGAGTGCAGTGATCCTATCTTAATTTCAGAAAGATTCTAGAATATAGATTGTCAGGAACCAAACGCAGTCAAGGACACCAGTGAACATGTAGAGACCTAAAGGGATTGGAAGAAAGGGAAAGAATTGAGAAATAAATTAGGAGGCCAACTGGAAGGATTGGTGATTGCTTGTATGCAGGGAGTAAAGGAGAAGAGTTTAGAATGATTCCCAGCTTTTGGTTTAGGCAGCTGGGATAATGAGCTAGAGGGGTAAATGCTTAATAGTGGCAGATTAGAGTTTTCATGACTCATAAGCCAGGTGGGTTTAGGAACTTCACAAGGGAGAGCTATGTGTTGGGAGTATTTGAGCAAGTGATTTGACATCTCTTATCCACCCATGCTTTTGTGTGACTTTTAATGTGTGGGAAGGAAAACCTTATTAAGATAGATTACTTTGTGGACTACTTATTAGAACACTAAATCTGAGAGAGGAAATAACTACCATTCTAAGTCAACAGCTTTTTCTTATTCTAGCCTGATTTTTTTTTTTCATTGTACCCTGAGAATTAGAGTATATGTTAGCTGATTAGTCATCTTGTTTACGAGTTGCAGCCTGGCGTAGCTAAGAACTATAAGAAATTGCTAACCAGTCCGTCATATGGGAAGATCATAGGCAATAAGAGAAATGAAACCTGGCATCCTTTATTATTTAAGTTGAATAAACTCAGTTGAGAATTTGGTGGATGTTGTTAGCCAGTTTTATGGAGTTAGTTCTGCTTTACTAATACAATGTTTAGTTTTTTAATGAGCATAAACATAATGAAATCTTTTGAAGCTTAGAATCCATAGGGCCACAGGGGAATGTGCTTTGAGGAAAGATAGAATGGAGAGGACATAGGGACAGGGCATAAGAACCACCAGAAGTATATGCTGTTTATTAATTTGTTTTACTAGGGAGAGAGGTGGGCTATAATATCCATTAAATTTCAGAAGGAGTCCATAACTCAAAAATGATTAAGAATCACAGATATGGAGTAAAAGCATTGCTACATGGCACCCAATAAACCTTTGAAAGATTTTAAAAACTTAAGCATCTCAAAATTTTTCTTTCTCCCTCTTCATAGCTGAGAGAATTCTGCCTAACTTTAATTAGAGAACTATCTCAATAAAAAGGAACCCAAATCTTCTCTTTTATCTTGCTTTTTCTAAAGGATTCAAATTACTTTTCATCATACAAATAATTTTTTGACATTCATTTCATTGGTTTACATATTTATACTGTTACGTAATTACAATAATACTGATACTAAAAAGGTATGGAGGTAAACCCACCATCTCTTGCAGCTCATCTGGTGGCACAGAAGTTCATGGGCTTATTTGGTCACAGGTGTTGAGTGTACTATGGTCATTTTCTTTTAAATAGGGGAGATGGAACTCATGGGTTAATCCGGAAAGTCAGTTATATATTTGAATAAATGTATGGACCTACAAACTTTGACTTGAGAGGGATATTTCATTTCTGGTGTAAAAGGTACAACTTAGAAATATTGATTTTCAGAAATTAGTAATACTCATATGACCTTCTCTCCTCAGAGGGACATTTCCACTCTCCCATACACTTCTTTGTTGTTACAGCTTTAGAAAGCCTGTTTTTACTGCTGTACCCGAATGAAGGGAGAAGAGAGTAGAACTGGGGGAAAGGGTAGAAATTGGAGGTTTGTGGGTTAGAGGGACAGTTGTCCTAAATCTCCATGATAGGCCTGCAGTTCACCAAGAGTACCAGACCTTAAGGCTTTTATATAAAAACAGTATTGGCTACATGAGGTAGATCCTTTGTTTAGCTTTGTAACCAATTAGCTACTTATAGATTGGTGTGGAAACCTACCATCTTTTCTTACTTAGTTTCCTTTGGTAAAGAGCCATCTTTTTCACTTTTATTTTTTTAAGTATATTTTACTGATTATGCTATTACAGTTGTCCCAATTTTTTTTCTCCCTTTTATCCCCCTCCTCCCTGCACTGCCCCCACCCTCCAATATTCACAACCCTCCTTAGTTTATGTCCATGGGTTGTGCATATAAGTTGTTTGGCTTTTACATTCCTACACTATTCTTAACCTCCCCCTATTTTCTAACTACCTTTTATGTTTCTCATTCCCTGTACCTTTCCCCCCATTCTGTCCCCCGCCCCACTGATAACCCTTCCTGTCATCTCCATTTCTGTGATTCTGTTTCTGTTCTAGTTGCTTGCTTAGTTTGTTTTTGTTTTTATTTTAAGTTCAGTTGTTGATAGTTGAGAGTTTGTTGTCATTTCACTGTTCATAGTTTTGATCTTCTTTTTCTTAGATAAGTCCCTTTCACATTTCATATAATAAGGACTTGGTGATGATGAACTCCTTTGACTTGACCTTATGTAGGAATCACTTTATCTGCTCTTCCATTCTAAATGATAGCTTTGATGGATAGAGTAATTGTGGATGTAAGTCCTTGCCTTTCATGATTTTGAATACTTCTTTCCAGCCCCTTCTTGTTTGTAAGGTTTCTTCTGAGAAACCACCTGATTTGAAAAGGAGTCTTATGGGAACTCCTTTGTCGTTAACTGTCTCCTTTTCTCTTGCAACTTTCAAGATTCTCTCTTTATCTTTAATCTTGGGTAACTTAATTATGATGTGTCTTGGTGTGTTCCTTCTTGGGTCCAATTTCTTTGGGGCTGCCTGGACTTCCTGGAAGTTTGTTTGTTTTGCCAGATTGGGGGAGTTTTCTTTCATTATTTGTTCAAATAAGTTTTCAGTATCTTGCTCTTCCTCTTCTCCTTCCAGCATCCCCATGACTCAGATATTGGAATGCTTGAAGTTGTCCCATAGGCTCCTAAGCCTCTCCTCATTTTTTTTTGCTTTCTTGTTTCTTCATTCTGTTCCAGTTGGATGCTTGTTTCTTCCTTCTGGTCCAAATCGTTGATTTGAGTGCCAGTTTCCTTCCCTTCACTGTTGCTTCCCCGTGTATTTTGCTTTATTTCACTTTGGGTAGCTTTCATTTCTTCCTTCATTTTGTGACTGATTACCAGTGTTTTGAGCTCTGTCTCCTTGTCACTAAGTTCTTTTTCTGGAGTCTTGATCTGTTCTTTCATTTGGGACATACTTCTTTGTCTCATGCACATGTTACATGGTAAGGGTTAGAGCCTTCGGTATTTGCCAGGTGAAACTCTTTGCTGTGTTGTGGTGCTGTCCTGGAGGAGGAGTCTGGGAGGGGACAATGCCACTTGCTTCACTCTTGTCCCACTTTCTGTTGCTTCCCACAGGCAGATTTCGAACTCTCCTGCTGAGGCCAGAAATTTCTCCTGCCATGGCAATCCCCACAGATTTTTTACAGCCAAGGGTTTTGAGTCTAGTTTCCTGTGCTGAAACCCTGGGTTTCACAGTGTGTCTTGCTCCCAAGTTGTTCCTCCCAGCTTGTCTGTGCATGAATGTGGGGTCCCTGGCATAGTCTACCTCCTTGCCATAAGTCCTCTCTGCCCTTACTACCAGTCTGCCTGAATGTTTCTTTAATTCCTTGGTTGTTGGACTTCCATGCAAATGATTTTCTGGCATTTCTGTTTGTTCTTTGTTTTTAAATAGGTTGTTATCCTTATTTTGGTTGTGTAAGGAACTGAAGCGTTTCTGCCTATGCTTCCATCTTGCGAGGGGCAAGAGCCATTTTTAAAAAATTCACTGATGTTCATTTACAGTTGTCCTTCCTTTTGTTGTCCCCATTGCTTACCCCTACCCTGCCCCTCCACTCCCACAGTCAATCCCACCATTGTCTGTGTCCATGAGTCCTCTGTTGGTGTTCCTTTGTTTGCTCCATTCCCCTGTAATCCTCCATCTCCCTCTCCTCTGGTCAGTGTCCATTTGTTCTTTATTTCCAAGTCTCTGGTTCTATTTTGCTCATTTGTTTGTTTTGTTGATTAGGTTCCACTTATAGGTGAGATCATATGGTATTTGTCTTTTACCACCTGGCTTATTTCAGTTAGCATAATGCTCTCCAGTTCCATCCATGCTGTTGCAAAGGGTAGGAGTTCCTTCCTTCTTTCTGCTGTGTAGTATTCCATTGTGTAAGTTACCACAATTTTTTTCTGCTCTCATTTACTGATGGGCACTGAGGCTATTTTCTAGCTCTTGGCTATTGTAAATAATGCTGCTGTGAACATTGGGGTACACAGATAGGGAGGGAAAAAAGAGCCATTTTAACAGTAACATTTTGAAATGCAATTTGTTTAAGGTGTGTGACATCAGTGCCAGTTTGAAGTCTTTTTCAGTGTCATGTTCTGCATAAATCTAAATTAAAACAGAAAGACTCTGTTTTGTTTGTTTGTTTATTTGTTTGGGGAGGGGGTTATTATTGTTGTTTTACTATGATAATTTAAGCTGAAGCTTTACCAGGCACCTCATTGCCATCATGCTCGTTCAAAGCACAAAAATTATCTGAAGAAAAAAAAAAAGGCTTTACTAAATCTATGTAATGATAGTATCAACATGGTTGAATCTGGTTAAAAAATAGTTAGCATTTAAGCTGCAAAAACAATCTAAATACTTTGAACCGTTTTACAATGGTGGTGAAACACTGTTTTGCAATGTTTATCAAATTAAACTTTGTGCTTATTTTAAGCAGAATAAAGACAGACTAATTGTGCCAATGCTTCAGGCTGTTGCAAAGTAAAACTTTGGTAAATGGAAAATTTTAAACTCTACTTTTAAATTATGAATCTAACATTTTAGAAAATGTGGGGAGAATAATTTTTATCATATTTTGACCTTGAATTCTTTAACATTCCAAAGACATGAGCTCACTGAAGGTAGCAAAATTATTTAGTTAACGTTTTAGAGCATACTCCTATGTCCTACTTATTTGCTAATGTAGATGATTCTATTCGACCTATCAACTTTGGTGTGATCTAGAATGTGAAATATTATCCCAGAGTAGCTATTTTAAAGTTGGTGAATCATGCAGGTATAACACAAGATTTTCATTTTAAAATACAATGGAGTATTTGATATTCTAATTTAGGCCTTGATTCTGTTCAATGTAAAAAATAGAGACTAAAAAGAAATTATAGGTTAATGTCAGAAAAGCAAGGCCTGGAGTGAGGAGGAAGGAAAAAAAAATCTCTTGATGGTGAATATATTTCTTCACACTGAGGGAAATAACAGAGCTGAAGCTGACCAGGGAGTTGGACTGACACATTCTGTTAGAGGGATATAAATAATAGAGAATGCATTGAATACTGAGACATCAAAGGACGTTGAAAGACAGTGAAGAAGATTTCAATGAAGAGGACAAAGCTAGGTAAAAGGATGCTTCAGCTTTTGTTACAATAATTAAATATTCAAAAAGAGAGCCATTTTATCCTGTTCAGGAAGGTAAACAATTGCCTATTTTATATTCCAGTTTATGCAAGCAAGCCAGAGGCATGTAAGCTGACATCAGGGATTTATATTAAGAAATTTCTTCCAGAGAATGTCATGAGCAAGTTCAGGAACCAATCTTAATCTCTTGTGGTGCAATTACAATATTCATGATGCCTCTAAGACACTTCATGTTTGTTCTAAACCATCAAAGAAAGATAAACTGTGTGTTCAGCATAATATGCATTATGCATATTATTAACAATCTAGTCTGATAACTTCTTACAGTGGTCAGTATTGTAAAGGGACAACCTATGTAGAAAAGGTATGTTCTATATAGATCTGTGTTCTATAGAGACAGCTGTAGAAACTGTCCATGCTATGCAAAATTCTTATATACTTACACTTTTTAATATATTTTCTCCTTATGATATTATAAATCTATAGAAAATCACATGTATTATAAAGGAAATTTATATTATAAATCTATAGAAAATTACATGTATTATAGGTGGCAATGTGGTTAACTGAAGTTTGGTTTCAGTAAGTATTTCTAAGGTATATACAGTGTTCTTGGATTTATGTTAGGTATTGCAGATGCCACAAATTATCTGAATCCTGCCCTTAGGAACTAAAAATAACATGCATAGAGGATTCATGAAAGCAAGTACCAGATTGTGTGATGTGTCAGTTGTCATGAATGGTCAAAGAGGGCAAGAATAATTTGGCCTAGGGAAAAAAAGGTGCTAGAGAGGGTCCCTGTTGCTCCATTTTGAAAGACAGATAGCGTTTGGCTTGGTGGAATGGGAATCCACAATAAGGAAAGAAAGCGTGGGATTATGAGCAGACCTTCTTGACTAGAGCCAGGGACTTTTAGGTCTAACTGGGAGATAACTATGCATTGGTTGTTCTTAGGATTAAAATAATAATAATAATAATAATAATAATAATAATAATAAATTTTTACTAGATTCCACTTGATTTTAAAAGTGTTTAAGATGCCTTTGTACATACTGTACTGCAAGGGAACATAGATTAGAAGTAGGTGAGAAAAATGAGATAAAGGTAAAATAAGAGGATGCAAATTGGAGCCCAGAATTAGACCAATACTAATGAGTTTATCATGAGAATGGCCATCTTGAATATCTGGTTTAGGAATATGGACTCTTCTGCAGACAGGGGAGCCCTGAAGGACTAAGACTGGAGCAGTGGCACAACAAAAATATGTTTAGAAAGACCAGGCAGGTGGATTGACGTGTGTGTGCCTTCCACAATGCAGCCTGGTGGTAGGGAGGTTGGTGGGAGGCATGATAGTTATCCCGAGTGTAGCACAAATCTAGGGAGGTATAACTGAGAAGCCTTTCAGAATAAAAGATATCAGGAGGGCTGGCTGATAGAGTAAAGGATATGAAGGAGAACAAGATTGTTCCGAGCTGTTATGCTTAAAACAGTTTCTACTTTTAGGCTATTTTTAAAAAAATTTATTTTATTGATTATGCTATTACATTTGTCCCATTTTTTTCTCCCTTTTATTCCCCTCCACCCTGTATCCTGCCCCCTATTTTTTTTTAATCTTTCTCTTTTTCTACATGGCTTTGCCCTAGCTCACTCTAGGTGGTACTGTGTTTCCCACACCATTCCCCATGGAGGTTTCTATCCATTAAAAGGATTGAAGAAGAAGAGAAAAGGATGGTCTCCTCTCCTCTTCTCTCCTCTACTCACCTCTCCCTCTCCTTCTCCCTCTCCTCTCTCTCTCAATTGATTTTAGAGGGGGAGGGGAAGAGAGAGGGAGAAAGAGAAACACCTATTTGCCGTTCCACTTATTTATACATTCATTGGTTGCTTCTTGTATGTGCCAGGATGGGAGATCCACCTTGCAACCTGGCTGTATTGGGGCCATGCTCTAACCAACTGAGCTACCTGGCCAGGGCAAGGGTGATCTTTCCCCTTTACATTTTTGACACTTCCAATGCATCGAACTGCTGTCTTCTCTCTGACTTTTTCATTTGGAGCTTACAAAGTCAAAATAGCTATTGCCTAATCTCATGTTTAACTACTGATAAGTATATTCCACTCTTAGATCCCTGTCCCCATAATAGTGGAGAGGCTATTCAAGTAAAAATGAGCAGCAGGCATGCAATTAAAAGTGAAGAACTGACATAAGGTCAGGCCCTGGGAGTGAATGAGAACATCTCTTTATGCTGTAGTGTTCTCTGAACAACCCCTATTGCTCTTCTTCCATAGAATTTGCAAACGGGTCGTCTTATCTGTTCATTAATTTATGGTGGCTCACTGTGGGTAGTCAGCACACTTGGAGATAGGCTGGAGAACAGGGTATGTGCTTGTAATTATTTTGCAGTGAACCACATACCCACATCTCTGTTTTTTATGCACACACATATTCATGTACCCTGTAGAGACAGAGTGTGAGACATTTTGAGTAGACCATGTATAGAGCAAGTAACTGATAGTATTAGTGATCTAAAAGTCAGGATTTCTTTTTTTGGAAGGTTTTTAAAAGAAATTTATTGATTGATTGGAGGAGAGAGAGAGAAAGAAACATTGATATGAGAGAGAAATATTGATTGGTTGCCTCCCGTACATGCCCGACTCAGGGTCCAACCTGAAACCTAGGTATGTGCCCTGATGGGGGATCAAACCCTCAGCCTTTCGGTGTCTGGGACGATGCTCCAACCAACTGAGCTACTGGGCCAGGGCTGTTATACGAATTTAATTTGATTTGAGCATTTGTTGATAATGGCAAAAGACTTAATAAGGATGCCAAAAATCAAAGTAAAGCTGCTAAAGTTGCAAAATTGACTGTGGTTCATCATATTGATAAATCAAATAAGTGTGTTAATATTTAGATGGTGCCACGCTGGTTTTTATCACCAATGTATGGTTTCCAAGTGGGGAAAGATTTTTATTCTGATGTTCTACAGTTAGATTGCCATAGAATTTTGAGGGTATGTGAAATCTTTGTTTATTAAAAAATCTTTTACTGATGTGGAGAAAACTGGTGAGTTGAAGGGTAACGGTTAAAATAAGTTTGAGTGGGGTGGGTAACTGTTTTCGGGTAAGTGAAAATGTTTTTGTGTTGCTTGAGATTAATATGTGTGCACTGGTGAAAAGTTGAAAATTGAGTCATATGTATGGTTTTCTTTTTATTGATTTGGGGATAAATTTAGATTTCATAAATATAGCTTACTTAAGTAGCTAGCTATAATTCTGGAGTTCAAATCTGGCCATTGATTGAAATTAAAATGGCAGGTTGTAATTCAATCTGTACTAGGGAGGCTTGGTGGACTTCAGCTATTGAGTCACATTATAATCAGCTCTAGACTAGGGGGTTTACCCTGGCTACGGGCTTTAAAATGACATGAGTCCTGAGACTGAGAGAAGAGTAGTAGACATGGCTACATTTATTTTGTGTCCTCCCTAAAACCTCACCCAAGTCTACTTTAAAGATCCAGTCAGGAGTAGGGTACCAAATCATAAAATTAATAAGGGTTCTAGGAAGTCTAAAAATGTAGATGTTTCTAGTCTGTTTATAAGGCTCAGAAACCTTAGTGAAACTCAAGTATTATTCTTGTTGTTTCTAACTTAACGTTATTTTCTACTGTGTCAGCAGGAGCTTCGTGCCCCTATGATTTGCTCTTTGGCTCTTCCAAAACAAAGTAGATTGTTACAAGTGTGGGTTTTAATGTAGGCAATTTAAATCACTAGACAAAACAACTTATATGTAATTTTTCTAACTGTTCCATTTTGTTATGTCTCCTTAACACAACTTCCTGCATTTTTACAACTCTTATTTGTTGACTTGTCAGAGTGCCATACAAAGACCACTGGGGAACCTTTTGATTATACAAAGGTGGACTTCCTAAACTTGCTGAATGAGCACCGTATTGACAATTTCAGAAAGGTCTTAGAATGGGGAAGTTAGAGTACTTGACAGTTTTGGAGGCTGAACTTGGTCAGAGGGTGGTTTTAGGGTCAAAATTAGTAAGCAAAGATAGGGTGGGGATTGGTTAAATTTGTAAACTGATCTCCTTGCTGGAATGGTCAGTGATCTTAATTTTGGAAAACAGGAGTTCAAGCTGAGTTACTGATAAATTTGTCTGTAGCAGCACTGCCCAATAGAAAAGGACTATCAGACACGTAGGATAATTCAGAATGTTCTAGTAGCACAGTTAAAAGGTGAAACTAATTTTAATGTATTATATTTAACCTATTATATATACAAAATATTTCAGCACATAATCAATATAAAAATTATTGAGTTATTTTACATTTTTATTGTACTATCTTCAACCAGTGTGTTTCATACCTACAACCCATCTCAATTCATTCTAGCAATATTTTAATTGCTCTCTATATATACATAAATGTACACGGTATACATAGTCTTATGCAAGTATATAGTCTCATCTTAGGATAAATGGTTCTGAATAAGCTGTTTAAAAAAAACTTGATCGTAGTGTTTTGTCATGATTTGGCACAGTTTATTGGTACTGCAAGTCAGGATAGTTTTATAACTTGTGGTTTCTGTTTGTCACTTTTATATATAAATCTGTAGTCTTCATTAGCATGTCATTATTAATAAAACATAGAGAGAGACACAGTATATAATTTACAAGAGGAATATGTTCTCTTTTTGTTTTCTTCAATACTTTCAGGGATCATTTCTATAGTTCGTTACTAGGGAATGTGTTTTATTATATACTTGGTAGACTATCTACCAGAGTAAGCCTTTGCTTCCAGAATAGATAGAATGTTTCATCAAATTTTCTAAAGCTGTCAAGTATTTTGAGCAACAAATATTGCCCAGAAATGGCTAAACATATATTAGGGTGGCCAAAAAGTCCATTATGTGTGTTTCATAAAAGATACATTTTTCATTTTCACCAGTAACTATTGATTTGAGTATTTTATGTATGTCAGCTATTTCCCACTGTGGGCTTTTAGTGGGGAGAGGCCAGCGGTGCTGCTAAACATCTTACCATGCGTAAGACAGCGCCACAGCAAAGAATTATTTGGCCAAAATGTCAATAGTACTAAGAAATTTCATAAACCACTTTTGACATGTTTGATCAGTCACAGCACCTTCTCTATACACTGCACAAATCTTTGCATTTCAGTTGCATTTTTGCCTTTCTTGAAATAATAAAACATAATCTGCTGAAAATGTTGCATATCTTCTTCCATCTTCAATATTAAAATGGCTGCACAAAAATTCACCAATTTTGATATGTTTTTTAAAAAATGCACGCTGATATGACAGCTGTCACAATACAATCTAACAAAATTGTTTCAAATGATGCCCTGGCTGATGTGGTTCAGTGGATTGAGTGCTGGCCTGCTAACCAAGGCATCACCGGTTTGATTCCTAGTCAGGGCACATGCCAGGGTTGTGGGCCAGGTCCCCAGTGGAGGTTGCACAAGAAGCAACCACACATTGATGTTTTGCCCTGGCTGGTGTGGCTCAGTGGATTGAGCTTGGGCTGCGAACCAGGTATCGCAGGTTCGATTCCCAGTCAGGGCACATGCCTAGGTTGCAGGCCATGTCCCTCAGCAACCGCACATTGATGTTTCTCTCTCTCTCCCTCTCCCTTCCCTCTCTAAAAATAAATAAATAAAATCTTAAAAAAAAATTGTTTCAAATGAAGTTAAAGACAACTAAGCATTACTAGAGTCATCGTATGGAAAAAACTAAATGAACTTTTTGGCTAACCCAATATGCTGTACTGCTATTGTTTCTATTAATTTTGTGTGATACTTTCTTTAGGTGACCAAAGCATTTTACATATATTTTATCTGTTATTCCTTAAAGATATCCTTAGGTATTCCCTTTGAACTTCTTATGTTCATATTTTATTTTGTTTTTTTTAAGATTTTATTTATTTTTAGAGAGAAGGGAAGGGAGGGAGAAAGAGAGGGAGAGAAACATGGATGTGAGAAAGAAACATCAATCAGTTGCCTCTCTTACATGCCCAGTCTGGGCTAAACCCACAACCTGGACATGTTCCCTGCCTGGAAATCAAACCAGTGATGTTTAGCTTTGCGGAACAATATCAACTAACTAAGCCACACCGGCCAGGGCTGTGTTCATATTTTTAATAAAATTGCTTTTATGTAGGATAGTGAGTTCTCAATAAAATCATAGAAATTAGTTGAATGAAACATATTTTTCAAAGTGCTCTATATCCATTGAAATTTTGTTCATACCTACAGTTTTTCCAAGTGACTACAGAGTGTTCCAAAGTTTACATATCATTCCTTATAGTGTAAATGTGTGTGTGTGTGTGTAATATTTTTCCTTATTCCTTTTGGTCTCCAGCAATTTTCTTATTTTCCATTATTTCAAAATAATTGCTGTAGAATTTTTATATGCTTTATAGATATTCGATGACATTTAGTTGAATGCAATTTATTTGCTACTTGCCTTTTTCATAGTTCTATAGTTTGCACCCTGTAAATTATGCTTGACACTACCTTGGTTCATTATTACATTATGAAAACAGAATTGAGGTTCATTTTGAACTTCCATACTGTGATATATGACCACCTTCACCTTCCTGCATGGTGACAGAGAAGGATAGTATTCACTTGTTTATTTTCTTAATTCTTATTTCATGCTTAGTTTATTCTATATAGTGCACTAAGTGGTTTCCCATATCTTCATGTTTCATCAAATTTTATTCATTTAAGGAGGGTATTATTATCTACATTTTTCATATGAGAAAAGTGATCCACGGTGATGTTAACTAACTTCTCTAGTTCTATTGAAGTTTTAGTGCTTGTAATGTGCTGTGATTTATGAAATTATACTTTTACCTAACTGAAGAGCAACAGAGTGTTATAATTCTGGCTATCAATAGCTGTTTCAGTGAAAAGACTGATTATCTTGTATATACAGTTGTGTGAATAGCGATTTCTGTCTGCTTTTTTCTTTTCATTTCTTCTTGTTTTTTCTCTCCTTTTTCCATCCTCAAATTCTTTAAAGAAATTCCTTTTTTGAGTCTTTGCTTTTAGAATATTATTATACCCTGAAGTATCATTAAATAAAAATAATTATAACACTGCCACTCTGCTTGATTGTTTTTAGATTTGCCTCCATAAAACATTTATATTCCAGTGATAGTAGAGTCCATGGAAAGAGGAATACTATGTATTTATATATAAGCATGTATTTATGTTTGTATATTTACAGTAATCCCCCATATATGTGTGATATAGCCCCCAGTAGACTGAAAATGTGGATAGTACCAAACCTGATATATACTATGTTTTTTTTCTGTAAATATATAATTATAGTAAAGTTTAATTTACAAATTAGGCACAGTAAGGAATTAACAATAACTAATAATAAAATAGGATAGTTATAACAATATGCTGTTGTAAAGGTTATATGAGTGTAGTCTTTCCCCAAAATCTTACTGTACTATACTCACTTTTTCACTTAAAGGAAACACTTCACAGGTATGTCTGAATTGGCAGCATCATTTCTCTTCTGCCTTGGAACCATTATTAAGTAAAATAAGGATTACTTGAACACAAGCACTGTGTTACCAAGACAGTGGATCCGATAACGAGAACGGCTGCTTAGTGACTGAAGGAGCTGGTCGCATATACAAAGCTCTGTCCAGAAACAGTACAGCCATTGTTAATACAACAAAAATGGTTTGCATGGCATTGATACAACCTAAGTCAACGAGAGGGGACTGGAATGCGCATGTGTGAACAATGATGACTTTACTGTACTAGTCAGTGCGGGTGGTAGATGTCATTGAATGAGCATGTGTACTGTGTGGCCTTCACATTCAAAGTGACTGAGTGAGTAGAGGAACAAATCTGCATCAGGTTTTGCATTCAGCTTGAACATTCTCCCAGAAACTATTTGGATAATTCAGAAGGCCGCAGCTATGGGCAATTAATTGATGATTGGCAGCTTCATTACAACAGTGTGCCTACCCATGCATCGAGTCTTGTTCAGAGTTTTTTTGGTGAAACATCAAATCACCCAGGTGACTAAGCCCCTCTACAGCCCAGATTTGGTGTCTTGTGACTTGGCTTTTCCCCAGACTAAAATCACCTTTGAAAGGGAAAAGATTTCAGACCATTGATGAGATTCAGGAAAATACAACGGGACAGCTGATGGCAATTCCAGCAAAGTATTTTGCAGAGTGTTTTGAACAGTGGAAGAGATGCTGGGAGAACTTGTGAGGTCCCAAGGTGCCTACATTGAAGGGGACTGAGGCATCATTGTCCTGTGTACAATGTTTCTTGTATCTTGTATCTTCTTCAATAAATGTCTCTATTTTTCATAGGATAGTGAGGGATACTTTCTGGACAGACCTCGTACCGTGTGATAACACTGGACAAAAGGATGATTCACGCCCTGGGCAGGATGGAGTGGGGCATTGTGAGGTTTCATCATGCTACTCAGAACAACGAGCAATTTAAAACTTATGAATTGTTCATTTCTGGAATTTTCCATTTAATATTTTTGGGTTGCAGTTAACTGTGGATAATAAACTGCAAAGGTGAAACCATGGATAAGAAGAACGACTTTATTTATGTTCCTATTTATAAATTTCTTACATTGGTCCCTCACTCTTTGAAGGGCAGTACATGTTTTCACAACACTTTGGGAATAAAATTAATTTTTGTCAGTTGAATCAGTTGAAGAACTTTCAAGGAGCTATACCTTCAAAGGATGTCCTACTTTGATTACTTTTCATAAGCAAATTATTACTTCAAGTCTTAAGTAACCCTTTTCCCCCAAATAGGGGAAAACGCAAATTAAAGTAAAAAAGATGTTTTTTGTTCATCTTTTTAATAGGTATGAGAGAGATTTAAAATTATAGACTTAAGAAAAACCTTTAGAATTATTCATTTTTGCTTTCCCTTTTTCCTGAGAATTCAGCTTTATGAATACGAAACAATAATATAAGAAGGTATACTTCTTCCTAACACACACAGCCCACACCAGGATGAGTAGAAAAATAATTGTTAGATATTAACAGAAGTGAGAATTATTAACTAGGAATGATTCACATCCTAGAGGCAGAAGAACACAATGGTTCTAAGGCTCTGAATTCCCTGGGTTTGACTCCTGTCTCATACTTTTTGTGTGGTATCTTTGAGCCTCAGTTTTCTCATTTGTAAGATGGGAAGATAATAATAGTATTTACTTGCACAGGCTTCTGTGAGGAGGAAATGAGATAAAGCATGTAAAGTGCTTAAAAGAGGATGAGGCACATAGCCAATATCGAGCAGTTCTGCTATTATTTAATTCCAAGAGTTTTTGATAGCTCTGCTATTTGTTTAATAAGAGGAGAAAGGTTCTGGGATAGGTTGAAGTGGATAGGGCATGCTAACTAAGTAGGCTCAAAAGAACACCTTGATGAGGGTCAGATGAGCAAGGATGTGTGGAAATGTTTTGTGAGATGTGAGGTACTCTGTATAAATAACAGGTAATGTGGGGAAATTAGACCGTAGCCTTAATATGCTGGAAAGTGAATATGTACAGATACAACTCAACAGATAATGCTAACATTTCTCTTTAGGTCCTCAAAATTGAATACCAGAGAAAAGACTTAAGATAGAAAAAAAAAAGTCTTCAAAATAAAATTGGACTTGTTTATGATACAATATTATTCTGAGAGTGTGTGCATTCATGCACAAATTAACCTGATGCTACCCTGGAGAGTTGGCTAAGCTACATCCTTAATGTTAATAGTATTTACAAATTAAGTCTTATCTATTTATAGCCTATGTCCTGTATATCCTTTGAAGAATTCCTTATTGGGTCCTTACAAATTTCTTAAGAAAGTTGGGCCCTGGCATTTGAGTCTCTGTGCCTCTGGCCTTCTTCTTTGGAAGCTTTTGATTTCTGCACTGTTTGTGCTCCCAAACGCCAAGCGCATCCCTCTGTTACTGAATTTACCTCATTATGTAGTGATTATCTATAAACTAGACAGCTGGCTTCTTGTGCACAGAGACTGAGTGGAACTTTTTTATCTTTAATGATCTGGCATATTAAAGTTCTCCCCAAATATATATGGAATAAATGAAGAAAGAGTAAAACAGCCTTTGGCACACTTGGCAAAATTTCATTAGTGCCAACATTTGAAAAATACTCTGTGATACAGACATTTTGGAAATTCTGACTGAACTTCCCTTAATCTAAATTATTACATTTTACTTTATGATCTGTGAAATACCTTCAGGTAGCATTTACTAGAATGATACAATGTCCATTTTGAATTAAAAATTTTAAACTTCCCAAATACCAAATATTTTAATAAATGCAGATGCTTTACATTTTAGA
Organism: Tonatia bakeri; assembly: GCA_004024845.1. Taxonomy (NCBI): domain Eukaryota; kingdom Metazoa; phylum Chordata; class Mammalia; order Chiroptera; family Phyllostomidae; genus Tonatia; species Tonatia bakeri. The sequence continues at coordinate 15,458 of PVIA01013508.1, read as the reverse complement.
TGCTTTAACATGTTTGTCTTAAATGTGGTAACATTTAAAGGGAGGGCAAGGTGAAGGATTTATAAGTATGTAAAGTTCTTTTCTTCTTGAGATGTTTACATAACAATTTGTATATGGTTAGTCTTCTTCAAGGACTCCTGATTCCTATTAAGAACTGAACTTAAAATTTAGTCTCCTCATCTGTAAAATAGAGATTATAATACCTACCTCATAGGACAGTTGTGAAGGTTAAATAAAATAATCCAAGTAAAGTACTCAGCACAGGGTTTGGCATGTATTAATCATCCTTTATTTAGTAGCTATGACTTGTATGACTACAAAGCTTGTTATGAAAAGCAATATACACATCCATTTCCTCTCCCCAGATACGCATTGGTAGCTACTCTTATAAGGAAGCATTATCTTATGTCAGAGATGGGTTGGACAAAGGGGGCTAGGGAGTAAACCTGTTCAAATTTAAAAATAATAAAGCTTTAAAAATGGTTAAGAGAATTTGGCTTTTAACCATACAATCCTATTATATTTGGTTACTTAATTTATTTTTATTATTGGTCTCATCTGGAATCAGTTTTGCACAATGAACTTGAGATGCAGGGTTTTTTTGTTTTTGTTTCTTTGTTTTCCCTCCTCTTCCTATTAGAAGAGAAAGGTTCAGAAAAAGAAAAAAATAATGTGTTCCTCTTTCTCTGATCCCAGTCCATCAGCTTGGAGTGGATTTTGTTTTTGGTACTCACCAGATTCCCTGCTTAAAAGTAAACACACGTGCACATTTTTGACCTCATCAGTGGTGGCCAGGGAGTGACTGAAGGACTATAGTCCATAACTGTTAATCTGTGTGTACACTGGGCATGGCATTCATTATCTGTTGGTTTCTGAAAGGGAGAACAGCCCTAGGCAGCTGCTAGTCCAAATTGGCACAGCGCTGCTTTATTGCTTTCATTGCCAGAGGACTATTTGCATAAAAACAGCTGTGTTTTGCTGCTAAGTTTTTAAATACAAGGATCACAAAGGGTAAGGGGGAGGGGGGGTGGGCCACAGCAGAAGTATTTGCATGGCGGCCTCCGTCAGATTCTGGTGAATCTGCCAATTCTGCTGTGTATCTCCTCACCTAACTGTTCAAGTCAAACAACAATTGAAATGAACAGGGAAGGGCAGACTTTGGTATTTATTTATATAGGTATCTATTACAGTCTAGTAATGCTTCTAGGTAGAGGATGGAGCACATCATTCTTTAAAATGTGTCATGATAAATAGAATGAGCTTGGTCTCTGAAGATCACAGTACATTACTGTGAAACAGAAATCTCTGGGGTTAAAAAACTCATAAGAAACAATTGGAGACATGAGAAGATGGTGTTTGTGAGTAATACGGCCAATAACTGCCTGTAACTCTCAGAGGAGCATTAAAGATGCCCATAGAAATGTAAATGACACGCGTGGTGATTGATGGCATTAGTTATTTGACTGTCAGTAGGTTTGTCTTTAGAGCTTTACTGTTCTCTGGTTTAGGTTTAATTACCTGAGTCCTTTAGTAATCCTGAATGAAACAACTGGAATCAAGACTTTGCCTTCTTTCAGTCACAGTTCAAGAAAGTTACTAGGTGTTAGGTCCTATAATGAAAGTAGACAATTTGCAGATAATGTCCTAGTTCCTGTTTAAACCTTAGAAAAGTGCTTTAAAAATATAATAGCTCTTTCCTGACCAGTGTGGCTCAGTTGGTTGGGCATCATCCTACAAAGCGAAAGGTTACAGGTTCAATCCCTGGTCTGGGCACTTGTCTGGGTTGCAGAATCGGTCCTGGACGTAGCGCGTGCAAGAGGCAACCAACAGATGTTTCTCTTTCATATCAATGTTTTTCTCCTCTCTTTCTCCCTCTCTCTAAAATATAAATAAATAAAATCTTTAAAAAATAATAGCTTTATTGAAGTATAATTCACATGCCATGAAGTGTATTCACCCTTTTAAAATATACAATGCAGTAACTTTTAGTATATTTATAGAATTATGTGTCAGTCAGCACTATCTAATTCTAGGACATCTTCACTGCCCCAGAAGGAATCCGTGCCTATTAGCAGTCAATCTCCATTCCTTCCTGACTCCCCTAGCCCTTGGCAATGACTAATCTACTTTCTGTCTCTGTGGCTAATTTGCGTATTCTGGACATTTAATATAGTTGAAATTATACGTGTGATTTTTTGTGACTGACTCTTCCCCCCTTACCATAGTGTTTCCAGGTCCATTCATATTATAGCACATATTAGTACTTCATTTCTTTTTATTACCAAATAATATTCTGTTGTATGGATATACCACAATTTGTTTCTTCATTTACCAGTTTATAGGCATTTGGTTATTTTCAAGTTTTGGAAATTATGAATAGTTGTTTCATAAAGGTGTTATAAATGTTTGTGTACAGGTTTTTGTATGGACATGTGTTTTTATTTATCTTGGGTAAATACTTAGTGGATTTGCTAGTTTGCAATAGTGTATCTTTAAGTTTATAAGTAATTCCCAAATTGTTTTTTCAAAATGGCTATATCATTTTGCATTTCTACCAGTTATTTATGAGATTTCTGGTGGTTCTGTGACCTAATGAGCATTTGGAATTGTCAGAAATCCATCCTTCCCTCCTTCCTTCCTTCCTTCCTTCCTTCCTTCCTTCCTTTCTTCCTTCCTTCCTCCCTCCCTCCCTCCCTTCCTTCCTTCCTTCCCTCCTTCCTTCCTTCCTTCCTTCCTTCCTTCCTTCCTTCCTTCCTTCCTTCCTTCCTTCCTTCCATCCATCCATACTCATAGGTATGAGGTCTTCATTAGTTTCAAATGAAAATCTTGCAATATGAAACCATTGTAAGGAACACTTAAATGTAAAGCAGGCATTTACTGATTGCCTACTGTGTGCCAGGCCCTCTGCTAGATGATGAACATATGTAGAAGTGAGATCTCTATGACATCTCTGCTATCGTAGACCTGACAGTTTGTTGAGGCTGACAGGTGTGTAAAGAAGTAATTATAATAGACTGAATCATTGTTATAACAGGAGCTAAAATATTGGGGTTGGGAAGGAGAGCCCAACTATACCTAGAAGTGGTCAGTTTTGTGGAAGGATTTTGACATTTGTGATCAGGTAAAAGGAAAAGGGTATGAGGAGCTACATGTACCTTTGCTTAATAATCTAGGGTAGGTTGTGGTTGCAAAGGTCAAGCTTCCCCTACATTATCATGCCTAATAAGGAGCTTGGGATAATATGCTGGCCAACAGCCTTGTGATTTGGAGCAACACCAGCTATCTTCATGAACAATAACCAGAGAAAAAGGCAACTTTAATTTTTGTAGTTTCTTGAAGCCTTTTCTTTTGACTATGGTAGTTACTCCTTTTCCTTTTTGTGTCCTTCCTACGTCTATGTGACTCAGACCTAGGTCTCACTTTCTGCCTTTTGCCTAGCACACTGTTAAACTGTATAATCTCTTCTCTTTTTACATGCATATGTAGTTAGCTCTGAATTGTTTACCACAGTCAGAAGTGGTAGCAATAGGCATTTGTACTTTTTGTCCAGTTGACCACTTCAGCATTCACCTGGCTAGATTTGGCCTTAGTATGTAGGTCATTTCAGGTGAATAGGTGATTCCAAGAGCCATCTTCCCTATGTCTGATGAACTGGGCCTCTTATCTGACCTACATGGAAAACCGATGAGAAGAGCTGTGAAGGAAGATTGGGGATGGGAGGGAACAAGAAGGATTAGGTGAAAATTGCTGGGTTGTGCTTCAAGTTGTCATGCTCATCTAATTTGTGAGTGTCTCTGAGCAGGTGAAACCTATCCTCTTGCTTTTTTTTTTTTTTTTAACTTCTTAAGAATCTGAGCTTGGTTTGCTGTTATACACTAGGAAAAATGCCATGTGCTAAAAAGGTTAAAGTAGTTGGAATTAGTCATTTTCAAGAAGAAAAAGATGAGGAAGTTGTAATTTGTACATTGCAATCTTACTCCAGTCTATATTGAGGATTCTTGAGAATTACTAGTATGGAATACTGGGTTTAACAATAAGTTTAAGGAATATTAAAATTCAGCCCTGGCCAAGCATCGTCCCATACACTAAAAGGTTGAGTGTTTGATTCCCAGTCAGGGTACATACCTAGGCTGCAGGTTCAGTTGCTGGTTGGGGCATGTACTGGAGGCAACCTGGTCCAAGACAACTCTTCTACTTCCAGAGTGGCCCAGAGATGCTAAAAGGTAGGACACCCCCATTGAGGGCAAATGTTTGTCAAGCTGTTCAGTACTATAGTAAAGTTCAGTTTCATTTAAGAACCTCATGCTTTTGATAGGTGCTGACAAACAACAGCACTGACTGGTTTAGAGCATCATTAATGTCCTATCTAATTCTTCATGGTACTTTATAAAAAAAGATTTTATTTATTTATTTTTAGAGAGTGGGGAGGGAGAAAGAGAGGGAGAGAAACATCGATGTGAGAGACACACATTGTTTGGTTGCCTCTGGTACACTCCCCAACTGGGGACGGAATCCGCAACCTGGGGATGTTCCCCGGCAGGGAATAGAACTGGCGACCTTCTGCTTTGTGGGATGACACCCAACCAGCTGAGCCACACCAGTCAGGGCCTTCATGATTCCTTTAAGCAGATTCTGTGCTTCAAATCACATGTTGAGTTTTTGGATATGTGTTTCCTCCTTGGTTTTTACTCAGGCTGGCAAGTTCATATATTCTTGTTTCATTATTAGTTGTGTCCTTTATAAAAACCAGGAGTCAGGAAGCCATTGTACCAACTTAGGCCAAGCACAGAAGAGAGGCAGTTAAAGGGCCAGACAAAAAATTTGAGAAAATTGGGGGTTGAGAAAGAAATCTCAAAATCAGAAAAGGTTTTTATAGAATGTACACTGGGATGATTACTTGATTCTCTTAACATAGTCAGCATGCATTTACTTTTAGGAGGGATGTGTGTATGGTTGGGTGGTGGAGAGGAAAGAATAGTTATTATTCATATTAAAAAGGGTCTGATCTCAGTAGCACAATATTGGTCAAAGTTTCAGAACAGTATGTATACTTTTATGTTTAATAGAAAGTAACATAAAACATTATATATTTTCTGTGGGTACATATATAGAAATATACAAGGTCCGGCACAAATAACACTCCTTTTTATTACAAAATTATAAGCATGTAACTCTGTAACATAGCAGTATCACACTCAAGCACACCATATGACATTTTAGGTGAAATGTTCAAATTAAAACTATAAATTGTTACACCCATATTATTACCCTATCAACCATACTCAAGAAGGCATTACTTCTGCCAGACCCTGTATTTTAAACATCTGAAGGAATACATGCCAAATATATATAGTAGTCAGAAGAGAGTACAAGAAGGCAGGATTGGAGACGTTTCCTCTCCTGTAATAGCCTTTGTGTGTGTGTTGGAAAAGAATAGGTTCATATATTAACTATGTGATTGAATATCCATTTAAAGAATAGATAAAACATATTCATTATCCTTAAATAGTGTTTATAATGTAGACAAGGAGTTGAGATGATCTCAAATAGTGTAATCTAGTTAGAAAGTATGAGCAGTTGGGTGGAAATTTAGAAATGGCTAATTTTGTGGGCTAAAACTTTCTTATGTGTTGAATGCATTTAACTTCGGAATATTTTATCCATACATATGTTGAAGCTGTGTGATAAATAGGAAAACCTTCTTTCAAGAATTCCTTCTTTTGTTTTTTTATATTATTTCATAACCCCATTGATCCTTTTCTAGCCCTTTCAAACATCTATCCACATTTTGATTTTTGATCCTGTCTGTGTCCCTTTCTTCCCAGCCAGGCCACCATTGTTCACTGCACACGTGGCAACTGACCAGTGCAGAAGCATTAGAACATGACCGGAGTGCACTGGACAGACCTGGATTCACATCCTGGCTTCTGACCAGCTTTGTGACTTTACAGACAGTTAAAGTCTGGGCAGTTACATAACCTTTGTGAACCTCAGTTTTCTCCTCTGTGAAATGGAGATAATGCCTCCCCTGCAGGCTCATGACAAGAATTGAGATTATGTCTATAAAATGTTTAACCCAAGGCTTGGCATAGAGAAGGCACCATGATTAACTTTTATTTTTTGGTTCCAGAGCTGCTTTTTTCTCAGATGTCCTTGGCCTCTTGTATTTATAGGAGAGGAAATGTCTGGAGGTAATCCAGAAAGGGGAAAAAGGGTTCTGGATTTCTCTCCCAAGGAAAAGGCAGGTGCATGGGATAAAGCTGGTAGTAGAGGCAGGTGCAGGCACATGCTGGAGGATAGATTAGGCTACTAATTGAGTTTAACTAATTGTCAGTTCAAGAAGGGTTATTGACCAAGGGCAAGTAAGAGTTCCAGGGTTGGGGTCAGAGAGTCCTCTCTCTGATTGTGTCACTATTAGATTGAAGGGGATGTTTATGAATGGATTTAAGGAAGAGTAGGAAGAAGTGAGGGAGGCAGTATAATGAATGTCATTTGGAGCACAATCTAGATTTGACTGGGTTTGAGCCCTGGCTCAGCTGCTTACTAGCCCTGTAACCTTGGGACAGTCTACTTAATCTCTATAAGATTTAATAGTGTAATTTCTAAAATAGGGATAAAAGTTACCTACCTCACAGAGTTGTAAGGGAATGAATGCATTTAACATACTTAGAACAGTGCCAGATACATATTAAATACTTGAATAATTTATTAATATATTAAGTCAAGCTGGGGAAAGAAAGAAAGCAGAGCTAATGAGCTGTACAGTGGGGGTGGACTGCATATGTGTACAAGAAACTAGTAACATCTGTCACTGGTTATATTCAGAGAAAAAAGAGTCAATAATGGGATGCATTATTTATAAATGTTCTAATACTTCCTGCAGTGTTTGCTTGTTAAAAACAAATGAAAACAATATTTTCCCTATATCAGAAACAAAATGTATGAAAAAAGACTAAAAAGGTTAGTTGTCATTCGTAACTTGTTGCTGAATGGTAAATTGTGGTTAGTTTTAGGCATAATTTATGTGAATTTCACTGCAAATCTTTTAGTTTTTTTATCCTCTTTCTGTTTCTTACAGGCTTCCTGGTTAATCAGTTATTTCAGCAGTGTTTAGAACTAGTAAAATAAAAAGGGTGCAGCAAATATAAACTGATGAGGTGTAGATAGAATTAACTTCAGTGAGAAATCTTTCAGCACCAAAGTTTGTTCAGTTAAGAAGCCTCTTCAAATTCTGTCATTCATTTCACCTGTCATATGTTTTCATCTGTAGAACACTAGTGAACCTTGTTAGGTTAGCATCCATGAACCTCTGGGTTTTTAATCTGTGCCCCAGTACTCTGATGTGGCGTCACAGAAATCTCTGTATTATCCCTAATGTTTCAGTTGCCACCATGATAAAAATGCTTTGTTGTACATCCTGTCATTTAGTACTGAAAACAACCATAAAGAGAGAATTATTATCACCCCTATTTTATAGATGAAGATAATCAAGGCATAAAAATTTTCCAGAGTGACATGCCAGCCTGTGGCAGAGCCAAAATTTGAAAATCAGATGTCTGATTTCAAAGTTGGTGCTTTTAAAAACCAGACCACTCATTGCCACAATCCATTTGGAAGACTGCAGGGCTGGTTTGGCAAAGGGGCCAGGCTTATTTTCTGGGTCTGTCCTCCTAGTCCCTTCCCTTATTTTACTGCCCCATTTTATGGATCAGATGTATGAGTATTATGGTGTAACTTGAAAAATCATTCAGTCTGGTGTCTCTCTAATCAGGCCAGTCACCTGGGACTTTTTTTTTTTTAATTACGATTGAGTGGGTTTTAGCTGGGGACTAGGAACCTATATTTAAACTGTTTTACATGTGATTTTGATCATCTCTGATAGCCTTGGGAACCAGTTCAGATACATGAACCCCCTCCAAACATGCCCTGTAATCTTCCTGACCAGGTAGTCATCTAATACCTGACATTTTCATCTGACAGGAACTCACTATCACCTTTCCAGGAAGATCATTTCATCAGTGATTAAATGCAGTGCAGTGTTCCTATAGAGCCTTCATTGGATATTCCACATAGATTGGAATAACTTCTTTGGACAGGTTTTTGTACTCCTTAGGTATTAGTTTTGAGGTCGAATCCAGACTTGAATCATCTCTGAACCTCATCTCCCTCAGTGTAAAATGAGTATGTTGTTATCTACTTTGAAGATTATATGAAGAATTAAATGAAAAAAAGAAACTGTCCTGACTGGAAAGATCTCATATGCCTTCAGACAGCCATTTCTTATAGTCCCTTCACTCATCAGCTTCCCTTTAAACAGTCGCACATCTGCAGCATTGGAAGTGTGGACACGTATGATAGAAGGTCCTCGGTGTTTATTGTGGGATTGTCGGTGTCATAAATAGGTTGTCAGTTTGCCTCTTCATCAGCATACTTTTTACCTTTGGCTTTTTCTTTGGGCGAAGAATACAATACCTCTTATGGGGAAAGATAAGCCAGCATTTCTGGAAATTCAGCTTTACTCCCTGAGTAAGGGAGTCAGACTCATTTTCACCAGGGGACACTTCAGCCTCGCAGTTGCCTTCAAAGGGCCGAATGTACTTTTAGGACCATATAAATGTAATGAGTCCTTAACAGTTAAGTGAGAGCTTGGCACTGCCGCTGGATGAAACAAGGTAGAGGGCTGGATTTGGCCCGAGGGCCTTGTGTTTGCCACCTGTGCCTTAAGTAATTAGAGTTTCCACTGATAACTTGAACCCAGAGCAAAACAAGTGATCTCCAGGAAGACTTGAAAGGTAAAGGAAGGGACCTTCTTAAATTATGTAGAGTGCAAAATGGAGAACCAAAGAAAACATCCTGATTCTCCTCCTTATCCAACAGTAGAGACAGATAACTGATGCATGCTGAAAAGAAAAAAATGGGATGGGGGTGTCAGCATCTTACGAAATGTTGAATACTTGCCCTTTGGCAAACAAAATATGAGTAAAATAAATGCTTAAGTAATTTCAACCTAATTCTCACAGGTTAAGATCCCATTTTTACTAATGAGAATACAGAGCCCATTGAGAGTAACTGAGACAAGCCGTATACCTGGACACATGGCAGGTCCATATTAAGACACCTAGAACTTTATATTGTGAATTTTTAAAAAAATTATAATAAACACATACCCAAATATATGTTCTTAGAGAAATAGATGTTACTTCATTTCCACTGTACTGCATACATTCCTCAGTCAAAACAGTGATCATATTCTTATTATAATTGGTTATGTCTGTCTCTCCTAGTTACTTACAAACAGGGACTAGGCTACAGCATTTATTTCTGAACTGCCGGGACCTAGTAGGGGAGTGGCCCTCCACTCGTGCATTAAAGGTTTGTAAAATCTGTGCCCTCCACCCCTACTCCTCAGCTGTAAGTTAAAAAAAGAAAGCATAGGGTTGTCAGGGATATTAGAAATAACCTAGCTCAATCCTCTCCTTTGTATAAAGGGAGGAATTTCAGGTGTAGACTGGAGAGGTGGATCATGATGTAACCAAAAGCCCTCACTTGATTATAGTAGTTTTGGCACTCTTACCTCCGTGTTCTTAGTTCAGGGCTCTTCTTGGACCTGCACACATATGTACTGCATTCATTTATTCAATAATCCTCTGAGTTTTCTTTCTTTTTTTTTTAATGCTCATTGCTGAGGAAATGTCACCTGCCTTTCTGCCTCCCTGGATAGGTATACAGCTATAACTTCCAGAAACCAGAAGAAAACAGCTTTCCAAGGGTTTAAGACTTAACCTAGAAAACAGTCATTGTAGCTGAGGTTTTTAGCTATTGTATTCTTTTTTGTTCACTTAGGGAGTCATTTTGTATTCTGTTGTTCATATAGGAGAAGATAAGTGATCATTTGCAAGGCTAGATAAACTGTTCAAGATCCTGAAAATAGTCTCTCACTGCCGTAGTTTGATTTGTGTGGTTGTTCAGGTGTATGTCTTGTTATTCTTAAACAAAAGCAAACTAAATCTGCCCTATAGTAAACAGTTAGGCCATGAGCTGCACTTCCTTTTAGGCGCAGACTGCTAAAAATAAGGTACCAGTGATTGTCTCCTATGGGCCTGCATGAAATGTGGCAAAAACAATTATTTTTTTCTTAGGTTGCATTAGCTTTCTGGTTGCAAAATCTTTTTGACTCTAACCTCATGAAAACACTACATTGGGTTAAAGTTTTTTCATGTGAATGCTTTTCAAAAGATAATTTTAGTATTTGAACATACTGTAATTATTAAAATGTATACTTAATGTATGAACCTTATTATCAGTAATAAATGTTAAATGTCCAGTTGAATTACATTGAAACTAGTCCACCTTTTGGTTTTTCAGGAAAGTAAGTCTGTGTGTAGACGAATAGTTCTTAAATATAGTCTTCCTCCAGAGGAAAAAAATCTGCATTCATTTGAAAAGAATCTTCATTTGACAGGGGACGGAGGACAAATCCAATTCACTTGACTCTACCTTTTAAATTTACTTTTTTAGTTTACTTGAGTGAAAGTCAGTCTGAAGTAGTGGGACATATACATGGAAGAATATTAGGGAAAAGATGCAATTTAAGTAATAATGGAAACTTGTATTAAACTTAATATTACCAAGTCATTTTTTTTAATTCCAGTATTCATGTAAGTTTAGTGTCATTCTGAAATAACTCATTAGTCTTTTTTTAAAACTCATTATTCTTAATGAAAAGAGTGACTGTGTGTTATTAGAACTATTTGGAACTGTATTGATGTCATCAAGACATGGCAAGAAGGAAATGATACAGTATTGATTTTATGAAGTAATTTTATGTGTTGTTCTGTGTTTTTGTTTTTAGGACCGGAGTAGGCCCTATGACACTTTTAACTTGCACTCGTTGGAGAACTCCTTAATGGATATGATAAGGACTGATCATGAGCCTCTGAAAGGTAAACACTACCCTCCCAGTGGCCCACCAATGAGTTTCGCTGATATAATGTGGAGGAATCATTTTGCAGGTTAGGAATATTCATATGTCCATTCCTTGCTTGGTGTTTTAAACAAAAATCAGCTGTTTAATCATTGTGATTTTTTTGGTTTTGTTTGTTTTTTTTTGTTTTTGTTTTTGTTTTTGTTTGCTTCTATAAAGCATTGTGGAATGTATTTAAAGTTGATTTTTTAAAAACCTGGGCTCAGCTACCTATGTTTCAAGGTTGATTGCTTTACTCATAATGTCTGGCAGAAGCATGTGTTGGGCAGCTGAGGTTGCAGTAATAGCATGAGACCAGAAGCCAAATTTTCTGGGCTTTGTGCATTTGGAATCCATAGCTGAACCTGAATAATTCATTTAAGCTCAAGTATACTGCTAGGAAATATGAGATGTAGTAAACCAGTCTCCAAAGACTACTTCAGAAAACTTCACAGAAATGGATTTCATTTTATTAAAATACAGTCAATTTCCTAATATAGGAAGTAACGCCACACAGACTTAGCAGCAGCCAGCAACACCTTTGTATTCTCTAAGGTAAAAACACAACAAAAATGTCTTAAAGTGTATAAATGTTTTGGGTTAAATATAAGTCAAAAAGGCCCAATGTCAGCAATACTAGGACTTCTATTTTTATAGCCCATGTAAATTCAGGATAGAGGCTGATGTTATGCTCATAATTACAGATAGTTCTTCTTATGGGTTATAGGATGTTTTAGGAGCCCTGTGGTATTTTTCAATACTGTAATGGAAATTTTCTGTTGAAATATCCACTGTGCTTGGCGTTAGAGCCTCACTATCAGGAAGCTGTAGTTAGGCTGTGGGTTGCCAATCTTGTGTGAACCCTTCTGTCCTCTGGAGTTGTGAGGAACTGATTTCCCTCTGGTCCTTCCCAGGCTCTTTCAGGGCGTGACTGGCTGTGAACACCTGATAGTCATTTCCTCAAGCCCCACCAGAAATCTGTTTCATCCTTTTCTTGTCACACTCATGATTTTCTGCTGCAGTCCTCAATTTCCAGTGAAAAGAAAGTAGTTAACAGACTATAAAGAAAAGAAGGGATTTTGAGAAAAGCTGTATTTTAAAGTCTTCAGAAGTAGAAAAAAAACCTATCATTTATCCATTGTTGTATTTAGTCACTGACATTTACCATGTCTGTCTTGAGTCAAAAGATTAGGTATATGGTAATTTAAAACATGTTCCACTTAGAAGTCAGAATGATGTTAAAAAAGAAGCCAGTGATAGTCACAGACGGTTTTGTGTTTTTATTATCTTCTAAGGCGGCATTTGTCTTCTTTCTCTACCTCGCACAGCTGTAAGCCTCTTCTAATCTAAAATATTCAGCCCTTGTTCTTTATGCATACCTGTCTTGTCTTAGTCTGTATTTTTTTCTTCCAGCAATAAAAGATTATAAAAACATCTCAGTTTATAGTCTGTAAAGTAATTATCCACAATTTTGTGGATATTGTTTAAGCAGGTGCTACTGTGTCCTCTGCCTTTTGAGAGTAGCCCCAGCAAAGTGTAAGGAGCATACCTCACTGTGGGATGATGTGAATACCTTATTCCAATTGTAGTGGCCTGTTTTTTTTGTTTGTTTGTTTTTTGTTTTTTTTTTTGCATGTCTAACTACCTCAGCATAAATTTCTTCACTATATTTGCAAATGTGGGCTTTCATCTGTAAAAGCTTTCTGCATTGTACTTATAGATATATGTCCTAATAAGTTGGAAGACATTAAATACGTACTTTTTACATCCTCAATATAGTTGCAACTTCTTGGTTCATCATACCACCGACATTGATTTCCTGTGAAAAGACTACTTGCCATGTTCCATTACATCTTCATGTCATTGTTCCCTGGTTAGGGTGTTTGAGCTTCCTGCTTCCCTTTTCTAGCTAGGAGACTTTTAGATCTTATTTATGGCATCATGTGTTTGATCCTTACTCCTTCTAATAAATAACAAAAAGGTCATTTAAAAATAAAGAACCACTGTGATGGTGTATCCTTTATTTTTCTATTTCCCACATAATAATCATTACCCATGTTTTTATCTGGTCTTTATAATTTATTGGCAGGTCTAGACTTTGGAGTTTTATGTTGTTTCCAGCTTGTTTCTCCATTGTAGGTAATGCTACCATGGATGAGTTCTTGCATATAGCTTTTTCTTAGGGAAAATTCATAGAGAGGGTTTCTGGGTCAAAAGATGTAAACATCTACTCAATTAAAAAATAAAAAGATGTTAACATCTAGGTGAATTGAGCTTTACGAGAAACATGGTAGGCAGAAGAGCTACCATGTGGCTTCTGTGTGAGTCTGTCTAGAAACACCTCCCTCTGCACCACTCTGTTTTTCCTCCTGTCTCTGGTGGCCTCTTCTCCCCCTTGAACATGGTAGCACTACTGTGAGGGTCTCAGAACTCAATTTATAGAGTCATTGGTTTTTTTATATGCTTGTTTGTTGTGGTGTTTTCCTCTAGAGTTCAGTTTGCTCTAGAAAACAATACATTCTTTCTCACTGTAAGAAATTCGAGTAGTACATAAAAAGACAAAAAGGAAAGTGGAAAAAAAAGTCACCTGAGATTTACTACCTAGAGATAATAAAGGTTGTTATTTTTATTAACATTCTTCCAGACATTGTATATTCTCTGTAGAGTAGATGAAATGTCAACTCAGCCTTTCTGACTTTGTAGTCCCTCAGACTTGTTTGGATTCTGGCTCTGCCTCTAGTTAGTTGTTGATCTAGATAACTTAGCCTCTTCAAAGTTGTGTCCTCATCATTAAAATAAAGCACCTACTTCATAGAGTCAGATAAAGTTCCTGACACTAGACACTGCTCAAATATTATCTACATTTTTTTTCTTTTGCCAGCTGTGGTAGTGGTATCCCTACTGCCTGGCCTGGGTAATAAATTAAACATTTATATCCCTACAACATTTCCTTCTAGCTAGACTGCAGCTTTCAAATGCAAGTTGTCAAAATTTTGTATTTGCCATAGATAAATAATGATTATCTTTATCAAAAACCACCTAAAGGAGTGAAGGGAAAATTATCCTTCTAAGCTATGTTGGCTTTCCGAAATTGCATATCTGAACAATGTAAAGAAGGTATAGTAAAGTGAGATATCACACTCATGAAAAAGAAAGAACCTCATGATGTACTTAAAGTGAATATAGTGAAAATATGTTCACAGTGATGTTTCATTTTAGAAATGTCTTCAATGAGAAATCCTTTTGTTCAGCTGCTCTCTTGATTCAGAGGGAAAGAAAGGGTTAGTGCAAGAAATGACAGAGTAGGAACTTGAGGAAGTAATAAGATTTCTGTTTTAGTATAGAATTTTAACAGTTTTCCAGTTATGTGTACGTTAATACTAAGTCAGCATTGAAGATGTTTGTAGAAAAATTTTAAAAGGCCCCCCTACTCCTGCCCTATGATAAAAATGTCAAGTAATGTAGAAAAAAAGTCGAATTGGGCTTTCTTCACAGCACCCTGAGGAATGTTTTCTGGAGTGTTGATCAGATCACAGAACCCTTGTTGAAATAAAATTTAGAGTAATGTTTGGCTTCTTAAAGTTCTCAAATTACAGTTCTTGGTTATAACACAATCACATTTTAATAATTACCTGTTGTCTCTTACATGTTATGTATGACTTTCCCTGTTCATTAGAAATAATGCCTTCAGGAGAAGTGGAGAGTTTTTTTTTCTTTTTTTTTTTTATTACTGTATTATTTTCTTTCTTTTTTTTTGCAATACCTTTCTTTTTTTTATTCTTTATTTTACTGATTATGCTATTACAGTTGGCCCATTTTCCCCCTTCACTCCCTTCCACCATGCCCACCCCCTTTCACCCACATTCCCCCCTTTAGTTCATGTCCATGTGTCATAAGTTCTTTAGTGTCTACATGTCCCATACTATTCTTACCCTCCCCCTGTCTATTTTCTATCTACTGTCTATGCTACTTATGCTCTATATCTTTTCCCCCTCCCTCCTCCTCCCACTTCCCTGTTGCTAACCCTCCATTTGATGACTTTTTTTTTTACTGTTCATATTTTTAGTCTTCTTTTTCTTAGGTAAGTCCCTTTAACATTTCATATAATAAGGGCTTGGTGATGATGAGCTCCTTTAACTTGACTTTATCTGGGAAGCACTTTATCTGCCCTTCCATTCTAAATGAAAGCTTTGCTGGATAGAGCAATCTGGGATGTAGGTCCTTGCCTTTCATGACTTGGAATACTTCTTTCCAGCCCCTTCTTGCCTGCAAGGTCTCTTTTGAGAAATCAGCTGACAGTCTGATGGGAACTCCTTTGTAGGTTACTGTCTCCTTGTCTCTTGCTGCTTTTAGGATTCTCTCCTTCATTTTTACCTTGGCTAATGTAATTATGATGTGCCTTGGTGTGTTCCTCCTTGGGTCCAACCTCTTTGGGACTCTGTGAGCTTCCTGGACTTCCTGGAAGTCTATTTCCCTTGCCAGATTGGGGAAGTAC
>PVIA01013507.1:0-31830 GCA_004024845.1 Tonatia bakeri | reverse complement strand
TAGACAGTAGGTAGAAAATAGACAGGGGGAGGGTAAGAATAGTATGGGACATGTAGACACTAAAGAACTTATGACACATGGACATGAACTAAAGGGGGGAATGTGGGTGGGAGGGGATGGGCAGGGTGGAGGGGAGTGAAGGGGGAAAATGGGCCAACTGTAATAGCATAATCAATAAAATAAAGAATAAAAAAGTAAAAAAAAATGAAGTTAAATGTATAACTACTTTATGATCCAGTAATTTTGCTCCTGGGTATTTAGCCAAGAGAAGTGAAAAATGTATGTTCACAAAAAGATTTGTAGAAGAATGTTTATAGCACTGTATTTATAGTAGTCTGAAACTCAGAATAAACCATGTTTCCATATATAGGCAAGTAGAAAACTGAAATAGAAAAATATTCATACAGTAGAATACTGCATAGCAATGAGAATGAATAAACTATTGCTAATTGCAACACGGGCAAATCTAAGAGCTCTGATGTTGAATGAAAGCAACCAGTAACAAAGAGCATAGTACTGGATGATTTCTTCTGTATGACATTCAAGAACAAGGACAACTCATCTGTAGTGATAGGAATCAGAATAATTATTACCACAAGGAGGTGACCAAATGGGGCAAAGTAAACTTTGTAGGGTGATTGCAATGCTCTATTTCTTGATTGGGGTTAATTGGGCTTATATAATTTCAAAATTCACCAGAATGTGCACTTAATATCTCTGCTTTTCACTGTGTGTAATGATAATTCAATTAAGAAAACAGAATCACAGTAAGGAATTGAATGTTACAAGGAAAAATAAGAGAAAACTCTCTTGTAGCCCATGTTCTATAACACAGTAGATAAAATTTGTTCAAATTTAACATGGACTGGTAATTTATTTTATTTAACAAAAGTGTATTGAATACATCCTGTGTTCATGAGGCATGTTCCAGGACCTGGCAAACAGGGCCAAAAGCAGCCTGGCTCTCACACGCTTTACATTTTAGCAATGGTAAAGAATGTGTGGGGTGGGGTGGAAGAAGAAGCAAAACTATAAACAAACAAACAAACAAACAAACCACTCCATGCATAAATAATTTTAGGTATGTGCCATGAAGAAAACTGGGAGGATGAGAGGGGGGAGAAATATTTTAGATCAAGTAGTGAATGATGACTTCTTAGAGCAGGTAACACTTGAGCTGAATCTTAGATGATAAGAAGGAGCCGCTGTGTGAAGACGTGCGGGAAGAGTGTTCGGGGCAAAGGGAACAGCCAGAGTGCAGGCCCTCCAGTGACAGTGAGTGTGGCGTGTTGAAAGAACTGCAGTAGGCCTGTGTGACAAGAGTATAGCAGGTTAGGAGTACATATGGGTGATCTTGTATCTGCTCTGTATGCTAGGTAGATTTCATTGATTGTTTTGGATATAAATATCCCTAGTTAGTATCCAGATAATTTTATGTATATAGAGTTTGCATGGGAATGTGCTTGGCAAACTGAAAATAACTAAATGCTGGATATTTTTGCTATTATTTTTAAGTATATTTTATTGATTATGCTATTAGAGTTTTCCCAATTTTTTTCTCCCCTCTCTCCCCCTCTTCCCTGCACTCCCCACACCTCCAGCATTCCCTACCACCATTAGTTCATGTCCATGGGTTGTACATATAAGTTCTTTGGCTTCTCCATATCCTATACTATTCTTAACTTCCCTCTGTCTATTTTGTGCCTACCTATTATGTTTATTCCCTGTACCTTTTCCCTTATTCTCCTCCCTCCCCACTGATAACCCTCCATGTGATCTCCATTTCTGTGATTCTGTTCCTGTTCAAGTTGTTTGTTTAGTTTTTGTTTTTAGGTTCAGTTGTTGATAGTTGTGAGTTTGTGGTCATTTTACTGTTCATAGTTTTTGATCTTCTATTTCTTAGATAAGTCCATTTAACATTTCATATATAAGGCCTGGTGATGATGAACTCCTTTAACTTGACCTTAACTGGGAAGCACTTTATCTGCCCTCCCATTCTAAATGAAAGCTTTGCTGGATAGAGTAATCTTGGGTGTAGGTCCTTGCCTTTCATGACTTTGAATATTTCTTTCCAGCCCCTTCTTGCCTGCAAAATTTCTTTTGAGAAATCAGCTGATAGTCTTATGGGAACTCTTTTGTAGGTAACTGTCTCCTTTTTTCTTGCTGCTTTTAAGATTCTCTCCTCATCTTTAATGGGGTAACTTAATTATGATGTGTCTTCGATGTGCTCCTCTTTGGGTCCAATTTCTTTGGAACTTTTTGGGCTTCCTGGAATTCCTGGAAGTCTATTTCCTTCCCCAGACCGGGGAAGTTTTCCTTCATTATTTGTTCAAATAAGCTTTCAATTTCTTGCTCTTCCTCTTCTCTTGGCACCCCTATGATTCTGACGTTGGAGCATTTGAAGTTGTCCCGGAGATTCCTAAGCCTCTCCTCATTTTTTTGAATTTTTGTTTCTTCATTCTCTTCCAGTTGGATGTTTTTTCTTCCTTTTGTTCCAAATTGTTGATTTAAGTGCCATTTTCCTTCCCTTCACTGTTGGTTCCCTGTATATTTTTCTTTATTTAATTTTGTATAGCCTTCATTTTGCAACTGAACTCAACCATTTCTGTGAGCATCCTGATTACCAGTGTTTTGAACTCTTCATCCGATAGGTTGTCTATGTCCTTGTCGCTTAGTTCTTTTTCTGGAGTTTTGATCTGTTCTTTCACTTGAGCCATATTTCTTTGTCTTGGTGTGCCTGTTACATTGTACAGGCCAGAGCCTTAGGTATTTGCCAGGGCAGGGCAACCCTTTTTGCTGCATTGGGGTGCTTGCTATCTGTGGGGGGAGGTCGGAGAGGCAACAATGCTGCTTACTTGGCTCTCATCCCACTTTCCATCACTTCCCTCACTTCCCACAAGTGAATTGTGCCCTTTCAGGTGGTGATTCACAGGTGGGTGGCTTTGTGTGTGTTTTAGGACCCTGTGGGTCTCTCCAGTGGACTCCGGTGTGAGACTGCGAGTTTCCCCTGCTGCTGGAACCCCCACAAATTTTTTATAGCCAGGGGTTTTGAGTCTTTAGGTTCCTGTGCTGGAACCCTGGGTTTCATGGTTTTCTTGCTCTCCTGTTGTTCCTCCCAGCTTATCTGCACGTGAATATGGGATCACCTGTGTGGTTTACTGCCTTGCTTTGCCTTGCCATGCGTCCTCTCCATCCTGGCTACCTGTCTCTGCCACTCCTACCACTCAAGGAATTTCTTTAACTCCTTGATTGTTGGACTTCTAGAAAATGATTTTCTAGAAGTTCTGGTTGTTCTTTGTTTTTACACTGGTTGTTATCCTTCTTTTGGTTGCATGAGGAAGCGAAGCGTTCTGCCTATGACTCCGTCTTGGCCAGGACCTAAAATAGTTTGTTTTTGCTATTATTTTTAATTGTTAAATATCTGTATGTTTTACCAATAAATCCTACTTGTAATAACTCTGTTTTTTTATTGCTTAGTAATCTATGTCATAGTGGAACAATTAGAAAAGCACAGATAGAGTTAAAAGAATAATAAAAATAAAGCCCTGTGGTTATCTTATTATATAATTCTGGACAATATCATGTACATTAACCAACCATGTTGTAGTGTTCTTAAAATGGATAACACTACTGTATTTCCATGTCACTTAGTATATATTACTTTAAAGGCTACATAGGCACAAGCATAATGAATCTTGAATATTCAGGTTGTTTTCTACTCAACATTGTATAAAAGTGCACATCTTTGTGCTCAGCCCTAATTATTTTTAGGGCTGATTTCTGGAGCTTACATTCCTTTTGATACATCCTCATTGACCTTCCCATGTCTGCTCCAATATAATGAACTGTTTCAGTGTAACTTTTTCCTTTATGAAAGTTACCTGGAAAAGAATGATTGTCTTTCTATTGTTTCATAGGCACATTCTAAACCAGGAAATGTGCTGTTTTGGATTTTAGGGAAGCAAATCCAAGACAAAAGCGTTGTTTTGAAAAAAGGAAAGGTTATGCCCCAGTGGAACAGTCATGGGTTGCGTTAACCAGGATGCGTTCCTCTTCCTGTTTGGCTCTGTGTTACTGGAATCACGTGGTTGAATTATGAGGGGAAAGAAGAAGGAGATTGTGACTCACAGGATGAAGGGAATGGATGGTGACAGAGTCTAGGAACAGGGCAAGGGGAACTGAACAAGCCTGCTGTGGTAGGAAGTATATCCTACCACAAAGATGTTCACATCCTAATCTCCTGCACCTGTGACTGTGTTACTACACATGGCAAAGGAGACTTGGCAGATGTGGTTAAGTTATGGATCTTAAAATGGGGAGATTATCTGGATTATTTGCTTGGGCTCAGTATAATCATGAAGGTCCTTCCATGCGAAAGAGGAAGTTGGGAGAGTGGGATTCAGAGGAGTGGAGGTCAGAGCCATGCAATTGCTGGCTGGAAAAGGGCGACCTCTAGAAACTGGAAAGGCAGGGAGACCAGGTCTCCCTGAGAGCCCCACAAAGGAACGCTGGCCTGCCCACATCTTGATTTTTAGCTAGGGAGATCCATTCTGGGGTTCTTACCCCCAGAACTTTAGGACAATTGATTTGTTCTGTTTTGAGCCACTAAGATTGTGGTGATTAATTATAGCTGCAGTAGGAAAGCAATGCATATGCCAAATTTATTTAAATTTGGTGGTTCACGGACTATGCTTTGAGTAGTGAGGAGCTAGACGAACGCTAAGGCTCCTTCTAGCTTCCGTGTTTCTGCGGCTGATATCACCATCCTGCTGTATTCCTGGGCTGTGTATGTATACCTTGCAGTTTGCATCAACTTTTTCTTCCTTCTCATTGCCTAAATCCAGTCTTTTTTCACTGATTCTGTTTCCTGTTTGAAAATGTCTCTTAAGTGTCCACTGAATCTAAATTATGTTAGAATGATTGAGAAGATTGATAAAATTTTCAATTGATTAAAGGCTACTCAATGATGTAGCCTTGAAATTAAAATTAAAAAAGAAGTGTTAACATGACAAATTTGTAAACCATAAATGTATCAGATATGATCATTATATCAAGAGGGGGACATACCCCCCTGCCACCCGAGCATTCATCATATACACAGGATAAAAGGGCAGGAAGAAAGTGCCCCAAATGGGCTGCGTTTGGATGGAAGAAATATGGTTCTCCCGAGGTATGTATTATTTTTTCCTTTCTATAGTTTCTTCAATGAGTGTGTAGCATTTGGAAAATAAAAACATTATTTAAAAAATTATTAGATTGGAATCCTTCCAATGTAAAGGTATTTCTAGAACCCTGAGGGACTGTTGTCCTCATTTCTCTTATAAGTATCTGTTTTTTCCCCATTTGTTGTCTTCAGGCTTCACTGACAGAAAAGTCCCTACTCTCCAAAAGGATTTTTCACTTTACCTCCCCTGTGAACAGAAACTTATTTTCCCCTGTGTCTAGCCTGATGGAAGGGATGGACCTCTTTCCTAACAGATAACATGGTGCAGAAGGCTGGTCCCCACATGGCCATGTCCCACTTCCATTGGCTACTGAGGGCTTAGGCGCAGAGGGCTGACATGATACAGAATTCTTTGTTTTTCTTTTTAAGATTTTATTTATTTATTTTTAAAGAGAGGGGACAGGAGGGAGAAAGAGAGGAGAAGAAACACTGATTAGTTGCCTCTTGCATGTCCCCAGCTGGGGACCTGGCCTGCAACCCAGGCATGTGCCCTGGCCAGGAGTTGAACTGATGACCTTTTGGTTTGTGGGATGTCACCCTACTCACTGAACCACACCAGTCAGGGCTGTACAGAATCTTGCCCTGACTTCTTTGGGGTCAGCCTCACGTGAAAGGAGAGGGAGAGGCTGTGGAAGGATGTTCAGAAGCAACTCGAAATACAACTCCACACCTGGGAAGCAAGCCAAGCAGCCAGCCATGGCCACAGCTGCTGAATCTCCAAGGGGAACAGAACTTACAGCACCAGATGTTATTTCCAGAAAAAAACTGCTGCGTGAAAAATGGCCTCTGAATGGTGCATCTGTCTAGCTTATCATCTGCTTGGTCATAGATAATGAAAACTCTGCTAGGATGACCCGGAAGAAACAAAGAAGGAGCATAACTTGACAATGAAAAGAAAGTCATGATATATATATACGTTCTCGCCAAAGAATTCATTTTGCAGTTTCTCAGATTTCTCAGCTTGCATTCATATTGAAATGTTTTTTTCCTGGGAGGAAAAATGTCTGTTGATCAGCTGCTAACACATGCTTTGTTTGATTCTGCATTTTTATGTCCCATACAATATGATGAGGGGGCTTGGTCATACCTTAGAGGACAGAAGATAAGCCCTTCCCTTGCTCCAGATTCTAGATCTTTCCAGCATAAACCGTCTCTTACGGTTATGCCACTGTACTTTCCAGGTCTGCTGGGTGTGGATGATCAGGTTGTTTACTGCCTGAGGATGGCTGAGTGATGAATAAAAAGGAGGCTAGAATCTTGCCTGTGTTGCATACACTAGGCTTGTGCCTTGCACAAATATGTGTTCAGCTGGGAGGATTGTCTTTTTTATAAATAATACAGAGATGCTGTCTACTTGCCAAGCGCTGTGTCCATAGCTTTACCTCTGTGCAGATGGATGCTTTTTCCTGTGTGAGTGTTAGAAAGTGTTGTATGGGCTTATAGCCCCACCTGACCCCATCTCAGGCCTTCAGACTGGGACCACTGATGGCAGTACCCAAGTTCCAGGATGGCTCCATCCTGGCCACAAACCAGAGAGAGTTTGTAGGGTTCTGCCCAGATCTGGCCCTGAATTTGTTTCTGCATTCTAATAAGGAAGGTTTTGCCCTGAGGCCC
Organism: Tonatia bakeri; assembly: GCA_004024845.1. NCBI lineage: Eukaryota > Metazoa > Chordata > Mammalia > Chiroptera > Phyllostomidae > Tonatia > Tonatia bakeri. The sequence continues at coordinate 24,992 of PVIA01013507.1, read as the reverse complement.
AGGTTCTCCAGCTTATACAAGAGATAGATTCTTGTCTTATTTTTGGAACTAAAGTGATATCTCAGATACATGCCTGGCATCTTGGTCCCTTTAGAGGTTGGGACCTGTCTTACTCTGGCCATCCACATGCCAGGGATTCGACAGTATTCCTGCTGCCCTGCCTGGTCCATGCCCCTAGTTTCCCCAATTCCTTTTCTGCTCATATCTCAGAATGTGACCCTCTCCAGGGTGAATCTCCTCCTTTTGCTTGTTTGGGTGCTTCTGCCAATTTGTATTATGTTCTAGAAGTCAACAGCTGCCTGAACCACTTCCTAAAGCTGTTGCCCTCAATCCTCTGCCTACTGTATTCAGTTTCTTGGGATGAACTTGTCCTTGAGGCCTGGCTCTCTCCATTGGTAGGTCTGGTTCAATGCCTTTTCTTTCCTTGGCTGCCTCATCCTGCTCAGGGAAGAGGGCACATCCCTGGCCATCCTCTGAGAAGTGGCACTTAGCCCTGGGAGGGGATAAGTTTATGTGAGCAAATAATCACTTATCTGTTATAATGAATACTCCTTCCTAAAAATATCTCCCTACCAGGTACACAGTGTCTGAGTTTCTACTGAAGACGTTGCTTCCTCTAGGAGTCCTCTGAAAGGGTCAGGGACAGTGACCTGTCAGCCACAAAAGCCTATGGCCATTAGTTAGTAATATCACTAATTACTAACTTTCCTAATCGTAGGAATCCAGGGCAGCAGGCTGGCCCAAGAGGTCAAGGGAGCGCAGAACAGGAAGGACCTACAGGGAACATGTAGAGGTAAGTGCCGAAGACAACTTTTCCCATTTTCCTGCCTCTATCTGGTCCCAGTTGTGGGAGAGCAGCTCACATAACTTTAGGATTTTGTGGTTTGGCACATCATGGGCATTGAGAGAATATTGGACAAAAACATTTTCCTTTACGGTCATTGGAAAAAGAAACAGAAACAGGATTTAGGTATTATTTGGAAATGGGCAGAAAACTAAGGAATGAGCCATAACTGCACCAATTCATAGATTATAATGTAAAATAGGGACCAAAAACACGGCCAGTGTCAGACCCATGAGTTAGGAATAAAGGTCAGGGAAAGGATGCAGGGTCACAGGTAACTCAACTGGCAGTGAGGTTGCATGTCACACCCATTAAACTTCGACAGGCTGGAGTACCTCACTTCCCCCATGTAAATAAGGGCAGTACAGGCTGATGGGAATTGCTTAACATCTAATTGACAGACCACCAAGTAGGAGTTGAAAACCTTCAGCTGATTTTCCTGAAGCATTAGGGTTGCCTGCTGGAAATTAACCAACCGTGGGAGGTGGTGATCGGAGTGGCTGGAACATGGCTTTGGTCAGGCAGGACTGGGTTATTTCTAGTCCCGACTCAACCTCTTTCTAGTTGTCTGTGCTTGAGTGCTTAACTGAAGCCTCACTGTCCTCATCTGTGGACTGGATATTATGTCAGAGTGTATACAGAAAATTGCACGGCTTCATGCTGTTACATGATACGATGCTACGATGCTCCAAATAGAATGTCCAGAACAGGGTTGTGCATGGTGCCTCTGTTTGGGAGGAATTCCCTATTTTCCCACAAAACAACCTGGTATTCCTGTCAGCAGTTTCTGGTATGTCCAAAGAGGTCAGAACACTTTCATTTTTGACTCTTCTGGTATGTGAAGATATGAAATATGAAAGTAGATATATAGTTTACATGGTTACATTGTACAAATCAGTGCTGTTAACACACACAAACACACACACACACAGAATTGTCCAATGTGACTGTGTTATTCATACGATTGTGGTGTGCCGCAGGGTGGTCTGGAAGGGACCCAAGTTTGAAGTTGTGTAGGGAATGTCTTTCAGTTCTGTTTGTGTCTTTCTATAACTGCATGTTTAACCTTATTTGGAAATAAGGTGAAAAGTCTAAATTTGAGGCTTGGGCAGATGGCCCTCCCAGGTCCTCATGTGCTGAACCCTGACCATCAGAGAAATCTGGGCGGCACAGACCACTGTTCTGTTTCTGCGGGTAGAAATCCGAGAGCATCTGTTGCTTTCCTGTCCATGTAACACACGTGGTTTAGGCTGAACTTGTATTGTTTCTGGAGAGTAATGGTGTGGGACAAGCCCTGGGCCAGGAGTGAGGTCAGAAGGTTTGACTCCATGGACCAGTGTTAGGAGATGAGGGGTGGGGTGCTTCTGTTCTCCAGGCTTCAGTACCCTGTCTTTCTAATGAGAGGGTGAGGATTAGATCTCCCTAAGGTCTCTGAACTTCTGTCATCTTGTGTGTGCATGGAGTTTGCATATGGGCCTGGAATACACTTAAAGGTTGACATGATCTAGCAGAGTGAAAGATTTGATCTCACAATTTTCAGACTGACTAAGTTAACTATAAATGTTAATGATTTGGTAGTTAATCCCTACATTAATTATAATGATTTCTTGAAATAATCAGTTAGTGGTTATCTTCAGATATCTTGGTATCTTCACAAGATCTAAAACATTGAGGAGAAAAAGTGAATTTGGAGATAAAGGGAGTAAGGAATCAAATGTGCAAAGATGGACATGGGAAAGGGACAGGTGGGGGTGAAAACCAATGAGATCTTCCCCAGGTGCAACCCCAGGATCCCATTAGATGTTTCTCCACTCAGCCCTTACTTTATTTTCTCACTGGGCTTCTTTTTTAGCTTTATCTTCCTCTCTACTTATTTTTGACCATCCAGTTACTCTGCTTTTATCTTTTCCTTTTTTATAAGTTCATGGTATATAGCATAATGACTTAAATACACTGCAAAGTGATTACCAGAATAGTTAACATCCGTCACCTCATATAGATGCAAAAAAAAAAAAGTTTTTTCCCTTGTGATGACAACTCTTAGGATCTATCTACTCTCTTACAGTTTAAAATGAATATAAGGTTTAAAATTGCAAATGCTGGAATATTCTTGGACAAGAAGAAAATCATATCTGTGAAACAGGTATGGCTTCTTATTGTTTTTCTCTGCCAATGTAACAGGCAACCCCCATGTTAGGCTACTTTGTACTTTGTAACTTCTGCGTTAGGACCCTGTGCTTCTGTGCTAGGACCCCGCGCTTTGCTCCTTTGTCTCCCATGTAAGGTAGTCAGACCTAACTTCCGCATTTAGCTTCTGTAACCTCGCTTTGCCACGTAGGCAGGGGGTCCGAGGCTATTTAAACCCCGGAAAGTTAGAGATCAGGGCTCAGGATTTAGGTTTTCCCCCTGAGCCCGTGCGTAATAAAGAATCGTGCTTCGCCATCTCTCCTGCGTGTGAGTTATTTTCTGCAACACCAACAGTGATCAATTGGGAGGTAGAAAAATATTTTTCAGTAAATAACTCACATATTTGGACATGCTTAATTGTTTAGATGAGGGATGAGAAAAAAGTATAAAACTTTATTTAAAGAGAAAATTAAAAGTCTATATTTAAGGCCTTCTGTAAAAGTGAGTAATGCATTAAAAATAGGAAGATATATGTTTAGGGGAAACCATTAGAAAGGAAAAATAACTATGCTGCGATTTAAAAAGTTTGAGAGATAAAGAATACAGCAAAAGATATTTAATAGGATTAATTTCTTTAGTTATTTGAATAGCAATGTCTTTTAGCTGGAGGAACAGATTTGTTTCTAAAACATTATTCACGTAAGTTACTCAAAGGTAGTGGGAAACTTACTATGGTTCCAGATGAAGGCAGCACTTAGGGTGGGTTATGGGCGTGTCTGTCATGGTTCTCAAATTGCACCCTTAAGAGTTTTATTCCTTTAGATACTGAAGACCTTCTGTTCTTCTGAAGTTTCCAGTTTCTGGAGGGGTAGGCTCCAGTATGGTGTTTTTGTTTTGTTTTTCCTGAGGGCAAGTCAGGGCCTGGAGGAGGAGGAGACAAGGGGGCATCATCCCCTGTATTTCGCCAATGCAACTAGAGAGCTGTTACCAGGAGCTGTGTGGAAGGCTAGACTGAGACACAGAACAATGACTTTTTAATTCAAATTCAGAGGGTTATCTTGATCAAAAGGGCAGGGAACTCATTCTTGGAGAGTGAATGCATGAATTCCAGAGAAAGGAGTAATGACCCGAAGCGTCTGGAATACTTGGCATCACCATTCATAGAGGTTTCCTTTGTTCAGAACTAAATCCAACCTACTGTCTAGAGAAGTCACTGAGTGAATCCGGGCAACTAAAAATTCAGTTTGTCCCTTTGCCTGTGGAGTCACTGGGTATCTTTCTCCACCTAGTGGCCAGTGCCTCCCAGCCACAAAGCTAAAAGACAATTGGTTATTATGGCAAGAAAACAAGTAGGGTTTTTTTGTTTTGTGATACTAGGCTTTCAAATCCTAGAAGGAAGACGGTTTTTAAGCATATGTTTGGCAAAACCAGTGGGCGTATTGACGATTAGGTTGGCTTGCATAGCTCCCAGTGTTCAGAGGACATGCTTTACATTCTAGCGGAGTACAGTCAGTGAAGAATGCTTGCTGATTGAGTCATTCAAATGGAATTAAAGGTTGAGGCCAAGTTCGTCATATCAGATGTTCACACCGTAAAATCCACCTTTTAAGGGCAGGGAAAGAGGAGAAGAGATTTAATCTTTAATTATTAGTTTTATATGAATTTTTTAATGTGAAGTTTGGGTTATCAGTCTCAGTTTTGCTCTAGTATATTCTAGGTACTCAATAAAGGCATCTGTCAAGTTGAATTTGATAGATCCTGCTGCACCTCATTTTTTATTTTATTTATTTTTTGAAAAAGATTTTATTTTTTTTATTTTTAGAGACAGAAGAAGGGAGGGAGAAAGAGTTGGAGAGAAACATTGTTGTGTGAGAGAACTGTCCATCAGTTGCCTTTCACATGCCCCCATCCTGCACTGGGGACCTGGCGCACAACCCAAGCATGTGCCCTGACCAGGAATTGAACTGGTGACCTTTTGGTTTGCAGGATGATGCCCAACCCACTGAGCAACACCAGCCATGGCTGTACCTCACTTTTTAAATTGCTCTTATTGTTTCTGCTTTTCCCAACTAAAATCATATTTCATTAAAAACAAAACATCTTTTTATAATATGCATTATTGAATAATTTTCATTGGTCTTGGCAGAATTTGACACTGTTGAATATTCCTTTTTTCTAGAAACTGTTCCTCTCTCCTCTTGTTTCTATGATACCACCTCTCCTGCTAGTCTCCTACTTCAGGAGATGGCAGGATTATTTTGTGTGAGCTTTCCGGCCGCACCCTCCTTTCAGGGTCTCTTAACACTACCTAGGCCTGAGGGTAGTGTTAGCCTTTTTCTTTTCCTTTTTCTTTTCTCACCAGCTTGTCTTCCTCCATGATCACACAGGGATGTTGATCTCTAATGTAGATACTGGTGGTTCCCAAGCCTCCATCTCCAGCTCTCACCCATCTCTCCTGAATTCCAGACCAGAATTCCTGTCTGTCTGTTAGATAGCTCCATCTCATTGTCCCGCAGGCACCTGGAACCCTGTGAAATTCTAACCAAGCTTTTATTTTGCACTCTCTGCTGCTTGCACTCCTGCTTGCATTTCCTGTGTGAGAACCTGTCATTATTATTCAGTATTCAGGCCCCAAAAGATGCATGGTATTTGTTTTCCACACATACTGGGCTTGGTGTTTCATACATTGTGCCAGATAACTTCTGAGTCTACTCCATATTACCTACGTCAGCTGGGTGTTAGTGCAGTTATGGTGAAAAGTTCTGTGCTTGTCGCCATGTTTTCAGTTCAAGGACAAACCTCTACTTTCCTGCCTCAGGGCTTCCTCTGAAGCTGGGGAAAGCTGACCCTCCAGTGAACCAGCCAGTCAGCTTATGAGGTGAAGTTACAGCTCCCAAGAGTGAACCTCAACAAATGAGGAGTGGGGCTTAGTGGATGAATGTCCCAAGCTTCCTGTCCTTCGGAGGCACAGTTTTGAGGGCCATTCTTTAAGGTACTTCAGAAGGGTCCCTGCAGGGGTAAGCCCTGTTGGCACTGTCAACAAGTCAACAGCGTGTGGCTAGTTGGCTTGATTTTTCTCTCTCCCTTGCCTTATTCTCCCTGCTCCCTGGAATCACCTCAACAACCTGCCTGAGCCTCAGTTCTGCCTCAGGCTCTGCCTTTTGGGAGAACTGAAACTGAGACACACATTGATTCCTCACAACAGGCCTTCCTTTGAGATAATACTATCCTTAGCCCCATTTTGTAGTGGAGAAAACTGAGGCACAGAGACAGTTACTGAACTTGTCCAGGATTATCCATCCTGCTAGTTGAAGAGCTGGAATTTGAGCATAGGTAATCTGACTCCAGAACCTTCTGTCTGCTAAAACTGAGACCTAAGGGGCAAAGGAGAGAATAGCTGGGTGAGTGTAAATGGCCTTGATGTCCATATATCATTGTCCCTTCAAGGGCAAGAGATTTTGTTTTCCCCAGCTTTTTCCAGTGTGGCAATGAAAATTCTCAGGAGATTTTGGTTTGATGTCTAGTATAATGGGAAATTCATAGTTTAAAAGAACTGGACATCTCAAAAAAAACCCAACAAAAAACAAAACAACAAAGTAGATGCGTAGTTTGATGACTTTAAAGGATAGTAATGTTTTACAAGGAAAAATATGCATGATTTTGGAAACTTGTGGATACTTGAAGTTAATGCTTGGATGTTCTGTGAATCTCTCTGCTTTAAAAACAGAGGCATCCAAAATGTGTCCATAAAATGAATAATCACCTTCATTGTTAAAAGGCATTTATTTTTATTTTTTTTATTTTAATTATTGTTTAAGTACATTTTTCTCCCCTTTACTCCCAATCAAGCCCACCCATCCCCCTCCCATCTTCCCTCCCATTACCACCCTCCCCCTAGTTTTATCCATGTGTCGTTAAAAGGCATTTTTAAATGTAGATAAAATGTGATCATTTAGCCCTGGCTGGTGTGGCTCAGTGGATTGAGTGCTGGCCTGTGAACTGAAGGTTCAGTTCACTGGTTCGATTACCAGTCAGGGCACACGCCTGGGTTGCTGGCCAGGTCCCCAGTAGGGGACACCTGGGACAACCACACATTGATGTTTCTCTCCCTCTCTTTCTCCCTCCCTTCCCCTCTCTCTAAAAATAAATAAAATCTTTAAAAAATGTGATCATTTATATTAATATATGACAAGAATTTTAGAAACATTCGTGGTTCCTCCTGTAATCTTACTGTTTCAGACAAAAGGAGAAACAAAGGATGGGAATTCATTTTACTTTAAAGTAACAGATGGGTTTGGGGGGATTTTTTGAAATTGGAAGTAGAACGAGGAAAAAGAACCGTGTGTTGCCTTGGGTGCTTTAGCTGTGCGGTCTCCTTCCACTTTCAACAACCCTGTAAATATTCTTGTCATGTTTCTCATTCTACAAATGAGGACTTGAGTTGAAAGGATTGGGCAAACTCCCTTTAAGTCATAAGTTACGAAGTGGGGAAGCTGGGATTTAAACCCGGTGAGTGGCTCTTCACACCACACTGTCATTGCATTGCTTGGGACATAGAATATATGATCAGGGTGTAAGGATTTTGTAGATGCAAATTTATAATGAGAAATCAAAATGGATAAATCTTTCCAGGTTATGATATGCCACCTGAGGCAGAGGACGTGGTTTAGGATATACACAAGTACCATTTTGGTGGACCTTGAATTAATGCAGACAACCACCTTCCTTGGAATAGCTACCTCCAAATTTCCTCTAACAATGTTCCCAGTTTGTAGCTGTTTTTAGAGCACAGCATCTGAATTAAGTAGCAGTGACAGGGACCATATAGCTCTCAAAGCCTAAAATATTTACTGTCTGGTACTTTATAGAAAGAATTTGCTGACCCTTGTTCTATATTGTTTGGTGGCTGGAAGTGAGACTTGGAGCATTGGTTTCCTATGGCTTCATTCTAAAAAATTATTAAAATATTCAATGCAAATCAGGGTACACCCAAATACTAATGTGCTTGTACATTTTGTTTATACGTGTCACGTTTGCTTCTCTACTTTCAAGTTAACACTATCTCGAAACTTTTATCTTTCAGAGTCGGCTGTAGTAGTAGAGAAATAGGGACGTGAAAACTGAATTCATACCGGGACTGAGTCATTCTTTGAAAGCAATTTCCCTGGTAGGAATCAAATTAACAGTGGTAATAATGTTGTTGTTTTAGGTATCAGTTTTATTGATTTTCTGTTTTAACTCATTTATTTCTGCTTTGCCTTTGTTAATTCCTCCCTACTGCTTTCCTTTGGTTTCTTTTGTTATTGCCTCGAAATTTTTTGAATCCTATGCATTATTTATTTTCATGTTTTAATGATATATATGTGTAAAAGCCAGGAGTTTTCTTCTGTTCATTGCTTTAGTTGTAGCCTATAGGTTTTGATATGTAGTGTTTTCATTACTATTGCTTTCTAAAAATTCTGTAGTTTCTCTTTGCATTACCCATTTGTCTTACGAGATCAGGAATTTTTTCTGAGGTAGAAGAGTCTGTATTTTCTGAGTTTGTAATTAATTGCTAGTTTTCCTTCATTATTATTAGCTAGTATTATCTATATTTTTTTTACTCCTTAGGGATTTATTAAGATTTTCCTAGTTGACTAATATGTAATCAATTTTAATGAATGTTCCATGGGCACATGAAGACAAGATATATTTTCTATTTTCAGATATAAAACTTTGTAATATATCAATCAGATTTACATTATTGATTAGTTGTTTGGGTATTCTGTGTTTTTATTTTTGTTCAAATTGATCTTAGGCAAAGAGAGATAAATGTAAATCTTTTATTTGTATCCCATTGTATCTTTCTGTAATTTCTGTTTTATGAAAGTTGCTACTCTGCTTTTTTTGTGTATAGATATTGAGGGAAAAAAGAGCAGATAATTGGGGAAAAAAACCCCCAAAACCAAACATCCCCTGAGAGCTGACAGTACCTGTCTGACTCTTATAGCTAGGCAGTGATGTTCTGCTGTTGAATTCACAGTTTCACAGAATACCAACATCAGACACATGTTGACCATGATAGGTTAGAATAAGACCAAACAAGACCATTCCACAATCATATATGAACGAAGGCAAAAATAAAAACACTGTACAAATCAGAAAAATGACCACACATGTCTGCCCTCCCCACCTGACATGAGTGACTGCTGCTTCATTACTGTATTAGTCAGGGTTCTCCAGAGAAACAGAAACAATAGGATGTATGTAGACATATAGAGAGAGATTTAGTGTGAGACGCTGACTCACATGGTTATGGAAGGAGAGAAGTCTTATGATCTGCTGTTAGTAAGTGGGAGGCCCAGGAAAGCCAGTGGTGTAGTTCTGGTCCAAATCTAAAGGCTTGAGGACTTGGGTGCCAATGGCCTGAGTCCTGGTCTGAGCCTGAAGGCCCAAGGACCAGAAGCACCAATGTCAGAGGGCAGGAGAAGATGCGTGTCCCAGGTGCAGCAGAGAACATGTTCACCCTTCTTCTACCTTCAGGTTCTTCTACCCATGGATTGGATAATCCCCACCTGCATGGGTGAGGGTGATCTTCTTTACTCAGTATACCACTTTAAATGCTAATCTCTTCTGGAAAACCTTCACTGATGCATATACCCAGAAATAATGTTTCATCAGCTATCTGGGCACCCCTTTGGCCAGGCAAGTCAAATAAAATTAACCATCATAATTACCAATTAAAGCTTTAGCCTTATTGTGCATTCTCACCTCCTAGATTAAACCTCATTAAGATACCTGGTCATAGAATTGTTTCCACTTGGAGACAGCAACCACCCAGCGCTAAACCATACCTCCTTACATTCTCCTCCCAGTCACCCAACAGGCCCCAATCCTGCGGCAAGTCATGCATAACTCACTGGGACGCCTGGGGTGTGGCCTCCCTTGTTTCAACTGCGTCAGTGAGCTCTATGTGGTTGGTGGGTGTAAAACGTAACCGTTATGTCTTCATTGTGAATTGTACCCTTTAGAGACATGGTGCCATTCTTTGTCTCTTTTGATGCTTGAACTGAATTCTACCTCATGTAATATTATACTTACAACCTCTGCTTTTTTGTGTGTTTTCCTTTACTTCTAATTACTTAAAAGTAGTTTCAGGCATGTCTGTTGTGTACAATATAGAGCTGAACTCGGTTTTGTGATACTATCTGAAGATCTTTCTCTTTTCATAGCTTCCTTAAGCTTATGTACATGTATTGATAGAAAGTATGTGTTTGGTCTACTGTTATTTCATATTATGTTTTATGGTTTATTTATAAAAGTTTTAAAAGCTTTTACTATATGTACCTTTTTTTTTTTTGCTTTTTTGACTATAGTCTTTTTGACTATAGACTATAAATATTTAGGAAGTTTTAATTTTATCTGATTAAAAAATTATTTATTTATTTTTAGAGAGAGGGGAAGGAAGGGAGAAAGAAGAAGAGAAACATCAATATGTGGTTGCCTTTCACGCCCCCTACTGAAGACCTGGCTCACAACTCAGGCATGTGCCCTGATTGGGAATCAAACTAGTGACCCTTTGGTTTGCAGGCTGGCACTCAATCCACTGAGACACACCAGCCAGGGCAGGAAGTTTTCATTTTAAATCCAGAGATTGCCTTGACCTGATACTCTTATTCCCCTCTTATTTAAAACAATAAATATTCCCACATGAGAGGTAATGAAATTAATCTCTGTTCCATTCTCCTACTTCTCTGTTCACCCTCTAATTTTGATTAATCGAATTCACCTTTCAGTTTGTTGGAGTTTGTCCTCTGTAGGTTTCTTAAAGAAACTTCCATGTGAACAGTATTTCCTGAACTTTTTAATCTTGAAAGCTATAGTCGGTTCTGCTTGTTTGCAGATTCTGTATTTGAGGATTGCTTACTTGCTAAAACTTATTTGTAAACCCACCTCCATGCTCGTGGTGATTTGCAGTTCCGGGTGGATGTGTGCAGTGTCGAGCGGTTTGTCACCTGATGTGCACATCCCAGCCGAGGGCCAACATGGCGGCACTTCGCCCTCTTGTTCCAGCTCTCATCTCGCAATCTATTTAGCACATCTTTTTTGCATTTATGTGCTTTTCTTGGTGATTTCACTGTTTAAAATGGCCCCAAAGCATAGTGATGAAGTTCTGTCTAGTATTTTTAAGAGCAAGAAGGCTGTGAAGTACTTTTTAGAGAAAATTACATGTGTTAGATAAACTTCATTCAAACATACGTTACATGCTGTTGGCTATGAGTTCAATGTTATATAACCTTCTAGTCCTGACTCTAAAAATATGTGTTTTTATGTAGTCCTTTTTCCCCTCTTTTTATTTTAATTTGCATTTTTGATTTTCTCATTTCAGTCCTCTGTATCCTTACTGTGCTTTTTATGGTGTCTGTTCTTTTTTTTTTTTTAACTCATTATCATTTAGTCTTCGTTTCTGAAATGGCTTTGTCTTCTTTACTATTTCTTTTCTGAGTTGAGTTTTGGCATTTCTCCTTTACAGTCCTAATTGGTGCACAAAGGTTTAAAATTATTAATCGGAATGTTAGGTTGTACTTTTTATCTGCTTTATGTCAGTATTTTTCTAGTGTTTTCATTGTTTTTGAAATTGGACAAAGAACTTACATGCACATGTGCATAGCTCATGGACACAGACAACAATGGGGTAAAGGCCAGGGGCAGGGCTGGCTGGACCAGGGCAAAGGGGGGGGGGATGGGGGAACATCTGTAATAGTGTGAACAATTAAAAAAGAGAAGGCTTTCTTGCTCCTGTCATCATTTTTATTTTCCTTGTAATATCTTTGTGTGAATATAGAGAATATGTTTTTGTTGTTAATCATAGGATTTGTGATGCTTAGCAGGAGGTCCCGTGCAAGTGTGAGTGGGGGTGGATTCTAGGCTTCATAGCTGAAGGGCCTCTTCCTCTGTTGCCCTAGCAAAGCTTCAAAGTACGGTCTCCTGTGTGGTCCCATCTTATTTCCCTCATCAGTCTTTGGCTCACCTAGACAGTAATCAGTAAGAAAAAAGCCTTACAGGGCAACCCATGCTTTTATAATGTTGATATTTGCTGGCTCTTTTGGAGATTATTCCTCCTCAGGTCTTCTCTGCACTCATTATCCCTCCCTTCTGGGTCTGCTCCATCTTTGGGCAGCAATTATTTGCAGTTTGAAGTTTTCCGATTTTTCTGTTTCTTAGTTTTATTGAAAATAAAATTTATGAGTTTATTTTTCATTTTCCTTGACATTTTTAATGGTGGAAAGATTCAGGACAAAGCTGCAGCTGTGTTCTTACCAGACTCAGAACTCTTCTGGGTTGATGGGTCATTAGAATCAGAATCAGTATCTACGGTGGCGCTTGTTAGTCCTCAAGTTCATTTGGGTCCCACAAGTTATTGATTCCTCATTTCCCAGACCTGCAGCTTGTTCCCAGGCCACAACTGAGATGCTACCAAAAAGTTGCTTATTCCTGTCTCTATCTGAAATTCCTGTTGCTACCTAAAATTTTTATCTCCAACCTTGACACTATTACCGTTTTACATGATGCCGTGAAATCGCTTCTGTCGGTCGCATCTTCCTCTTAACCAAGTTTCTTTGAGGAGCAATACATGTTCAAACCTTTCTGTCCTGTTTCACACCTTCCTTTGATGACTCTCCACATTTATTGTGCATTCCCAATTTGATTTCAGACTAGTTTATACCTTTCTTTACCAAACCACTGTGTTATCTTCCATGTTCTGGGCCCCATGTAGAGCATATGTCCTTCAAGGAAAGGCTTTTGTCATCTGTGTATTTTGTGCCTATCTCAGATCTTAACAGAATCTGTTGGTTCACAGCTATTCCATAAAACTGCTCAGCAGCTAAATCATAGTTTCATGTAATATCTCCTTTTAGTTGATTTATCTGTGGTTTTTCAAGGTTATTTTTTTTAGATGTTACTGGTGTTCAACCTAACTTTAACTCTTTTAGTAAACGAACTGAAGCACAAAAGCTGCTCCAAGGACGCCATGAATACTGTTGATATCATTTGCCCATGTAGTGCTATAAAATAGATTCTCCTGACATTTTTTCATGACCTTTAGCTTCAGGGATTTATAATTGCAAAAGCAAAATAGAATATAAATTAAACTTCAGAAACTCATAATGCTGTTTTGGAACAGAGTTAATGGTATACTGTGCATAGTTAGTGGTGTACTGTGCAGAGGTGAGTCAGTGGTGTACTGTGCAAAGATAGTGTGTACTGTGTTGCAACTTGTAGAAAAATGAGGCACTGGGGTCATTTGGTGTTTTGATTGGGGTGATGGTGACAGTCACCTTGCCATGCAAAACAGCCCCCATATGTGTCCCATTAATCTTCTGGCATTGGTCTTCTTGTGAGCAGATTAATTGCAGTAGAAAGTGTGGATGGTTTATAATGAAACTCAATTTATTCTGGGAATGAAGACCATATATGAATATTTTTCTTCTTGTATTTCCTGATAGGACAGACAGGATAAATGGAAAGACAAAGATAAATGTTAGAAATATCTAGAAGTTGGTCACAGAGGTTGATTGTGAGCCCTTTGAATTACCTTTCTGTTGACATTGAGGCTATCTATTTTGCCATAGATTAGTGTTCTCTCTTTATTCATACAAAAAAATTAAAGAGAACATATAAATATAAAACATGTACTTTTCGTTAATCAAAGACTTAATTCATATTTTTCATAGACCTTAAAAGTCATAAATTGCTGGTGAGAATTAGAATTATGTAATACAACTGCTATGAAGTGGGTGGTCTTATTTGAAATACATAAAAGTTTTTATGGAAATCTTTATTCTCATGCTAGATGAAGACTTGTGTGATGGATGCTGATTCCAATGAGAATCTTTCTTTTTATATAAGCCTTATCTTTCCTTCTCTTGGTGGGAATGATACACGTATTTGGTTGGAAGTATTAGCCACAGAGAGGGGAAGAAGGTGTATCCAGATGAAGGAAGATGGAGCTAATTTATTGTGATAATCCAGTGAGGTCTGCAGTGCTGTGAAGGACGTTAGAGATGATCTATTCATGATTCCTAATGTACAGGTGACAAAAACAGAGGTTTAGGGTAGGAGTGGATGTGCATGAGGTCCTACCAACAGTTGACTGATCAGGGATATAACCAGGAAAGCTGCTCATTGTCACCTCACAAGGGTCACTACCCACACTCAGTACTCAGGCTGCTCTTCAGCAGTGGGAGTTCCCCTAACCCTCGGGGTATACAGAAAGGGCAGATAGGAGGAATTCTTGGTTAGGGTGTTCCATGACCCAAGGGAACTAGGCATTCATACTTTTAAATATCTAATGACCAGGTACAATAAGTCAAATAAGCACCGATGAAGGTGTCTCATTCTCATGCAGGGTGCCGCCCGTTCCCCTCCAGCCGCCTGTCCTCACCCTGGTGAGCCAGGTCCCATCGCTAAACCAAGGGCACAACTCAGGTGAGATTTCCCCAGAGGTAGAAGTGGAGGTAAATGCAACATAGATTCTTTTTAAAAAAATTTTTATTGAATTCATTGGGGTGACATTGGTTAATAAAATTATATAGGTTTCAGGTGTATAATTTTATATAATGCATCATCTGTATGTTGCTGAATTTTGCTGATTAGTGCCAAGTGGTTTGGATGTCTGGTATTTTAAAAATGTGAAAATTATGAAAATGATATATTTAAAGTATTTAAATATCATCCAAGAAATCTCTTACTCTACCCTCCCTTCCTTGCTCCATTGTACCCCCTGAAGTCAGATTAATGAAATTTCAGCTTTTTCTGTGTGTACACAACCACAAGCTCTAGGCTTTTGTTTTCACAAACATGAAGCTCTATTCTGCATCTCTGATTTTTTATTCTCAATGATCTTTCTTGGTTTTCACTCCATATAAGTACCTAGCTATTGTACATAGTAATCCATAATAAGGATAGTCTATTATATATTGTAACATTTCTGAGTATTATTACCTCTAATTTTTTACTTACAAGTAACTACTAGAATGAACATACTTATCTATGTGAACATGTGTGAGCATTTCCTTTTGCTAAGTCTGTAGAGGTTGAATTTTTTTTGGTCAATGCATTTAGGTATTTAAAATTTTTCAAGGTATAGTCAGTTCTTCCTGAGATTTGATGTAGAGGTGAAAACCAAAGTAATGGGGCAGAGGTATATAGAAGTCTGGAGTGTTCTGAGTACCAAAAGTCTACAGGTAGAGAGAAACTAAAATAACTGGCTTCTTTCACTCATTTTGAAATTCACCGAAAGTGGCTCTGAACCAGAGCTCCTCATGGCCATAGTCAGACTTGATGATGTGCTAGGACGTACAAGATTCAGAAAAGCTGCTAGGCTCACAGTTGCAGTTTATCACAGTGAAAGAATACAGATTAAAATCAGCAAAGGAAAAAGGAAAAAGGGTGAAGTCCTGGAGAAGTAAGCTTGAGGTTGTCCTTCCCCGGTGAGGGCCATGGACAGCCTTAACTCTCCTTGCAATGCTGTGTGACCACCTATGTGAAGTGTTGCCAACCAGGGGAGTTGCCTGGGCCTTGGTGTCCAGGGATGTCAGCTTTATGTTTCTGGTCAGTCTTAGGCACGGAGCCCCCAGGTGTCTGACCTCAGTGACTCAGTTCCCAGTCCCTCTGATGTCAAACTGGTACAACATGATCCATTACCTCAGACAGACAAGAGCATGAATTGGGGATCAAGCAAAAAAGGAAAAAAAGAGAGAATTCATGGACACAGACAACAGTGTGGTGATTGTAGGGGCTGGAGGGATGGGTGGAGGTAGAAGAGGGTAAATGGTAATGGGAAAACATACAATAAAAATGCAAATAAAAACAAAAAAAAAATCTAAGAAGGGCATTTATCATGTCACATTGCCAGTACACACCATCTTGTCAAATGGATTGCAGCTTGGCTCAAGACCTCAGGAATACAAAAAACACTCTTGTCTGGCAGGCTGCTCGAAGGGCTCAGAGACTATGTCTCCAGACAGGGTGGATCTTCCTGAGGCCAGGCCATCCTTTGGAATGTACAGGTCTTGAGCAAGCAGGCCTGACTTAACCCTTTACTACACAGCCTCCTTGTCCTTTGTAGGAGTGATTCTGTGACCATAGGTCTTGATCTATGAAGATGTTAAGCCTCGGAGAGAAGGAGATGCTAAGGCTACTTGGAGGATGTTCAATTATTTCTTTATCTTAGGGTTGAGTAATTTCTATTGCTTCATAAAGTGGAGCCATAATTTAAATGGTGGGGCCAGTGTCTGACCAGGGCTGATGTGCTTGGTTTGAGCTCTAGTCTAAGCAAGTCCTGAATTTGAATCTGGAGAGACTCACTGTTCCAATAAACACCAGAGATTTGCACATCAGAGCAAAGTAAGACTTTCCAGGGATGGAAAGGTAGTGATTTGAGTCTGAGGGAAGGTGCACTTTTGAGGTATTTATCTTTGGTATGGTACCGAAGAAGTGACATTAACAGATGCTCAAAATCCAACACCAGTTATTAAAAATAAACCCCACAAACATTTGTTGTATACCTACTACATGCAGGTACCATGATATCCAAGTGGGGGCAACTGGCCAAGATGTTTAAACTACCCAGTCTGGTACTTTGTTACAACAGCCCTATGAAACTAGTGTACTGCCAATATCTGTCTCTAATGGCATTTCATGGGCCTTTCTATTTTTTACTCTTGTCTTATATGTTTCTATCCACCAGTCCCTCATTAAAGTAAGTGTATTTCAGTCAAAACAATAGGTCAATACCATGTCATATTAAGTGAATAATTGGATAGGTGGCAGGTAGAATGTAGCCTAGGCATCAGTGAAGAAGAAAAATAGAGAATACATTAAGTAGAACAAAGTCCATTAGGAAAACACAGACCCATTCAAGACTATTCAGTTTCAAGGAGGTCACTAGTTGGAATAATAAAAAGGGAGAGAGATAACTGATTTTAAAATCTTTGTCCTGGGGTAGTTTATTTCTTTAATGAATAAGTGACTAAAACAATTTTCAATTATATTAACACTACATTACTAAAATGTTTTGACATGTAGTGATTTTATTTTTGTTACTGTTAATCTGAAATAATATTTTTGATCAGTTTTCCTTCTTATAATATTTTATGCTTTATATAGTTGACTTACAAAGATTTATGGAAGCTTGTTAACGTAAACTCGCCTCTGTGCTGTTTAAGTCTTTGTAATTGGTATGTGCCCCTGGCTTACTTCTTTGTTCTGTAGACTTGATAACTGTATTATCATCTTGTTTTTGACATGAGGTGCTCCCAGTTTGATTCCTGGTGTCTAGTAGGCATTCATGTGATGTGGCCCTTCCTTGCTGAAGCAGGATCTTACTGTGTTTTTACCACCTTTGATTCCGTGAATCATTGTGACACATGGAAATTTACAGTCCCCAGCATCTACTTCATCCAGAGCTGTTCTTCCTTTCCCTACCAGCTGCCGAGGTTTTACACTGAAGGCTGGACCTCTCAGGATGAAATGCGCTGCCCTGGGGATCCTTTCCTCCTTCTTCCTAGTTAGTTGTTTCCTTGAAGTTGCAGCCTCCCGATGTGAGTGGAAAGTAATGTGGTACCGTTTGCGCAACCTGCAGAGGGGTTTCTCCGAGTGAACGACTGCCTCAGGAGAGAGACTTGCTTACACTTCTCTGTTAATAGAAAATCTGAACTTTTGATCTGACGCCAACAGTGGGTAGAGTGGACATTATATTTGTCATTCCATTTGTATTCTCTCCTTTTCTGGTATCAAACTCCCCTTTCTCTAGTATCCAGAGCTGATGTGGTGTGGGAACAGGAAAGCAATTACATCACCAGAGACCATTTTCCCCAAATGATGCCTTCTCAGAAAATCAGATCCATTGAGAAAATGGCCAAGGTGTAGCTTTATGTATTCTCACCCTTCCTGTTGGTATAACCTGGCAGTAGGTGATGCTGTTCCATAGTCCCTGTGCTTTCAAATGAGTGCCTCCCCCTTGGTTCTAGGGGCGAGGCAGGTGGCTGTGGCATAGCAGATCAGAGCATTGCATGTTGCCCTGGTCAACAGCTTTTTATTCAAAGATGGGATGTGACCAAGGCACAGCCAGTGAGACATAATGTTTCCAGGCTGAGAAAGAGATAGATGTTATTTTGCTCTGTGTCTGAGCCCAAGAGAATCTGATCCTGGAGATGGTAGGGGCTACCACATGGAGCCAGAGATCCATTCGATTCAGCTCACACAAGAAAAACAGTTAAAACACGAAGAGGACTTGAGTCTTTTTTTTTTTTTTTTAAGATTTTATTTATTTATTTATTTTAGAGAGGGAAGGGAGAGGGAGAGAGAGAGAAACATCAATGTGCGGTTGCTGGGGGACATGGCCCGCAACCTAGGCATGTGCCCTGACTGGGAATCGAACCTGCGATGCCTGGTTCGCAGCCCACGCTCAATCCACTGAGCTACGCCAGCCAGGGCTGAGGACTTGAGTCTTAATGATTTTATAAAATCCTCTCGATTAGTCTCTGCCTGAACTTTTATGCTAATTTGAGTTGGATTTCTCTTATTTGGAAGCAAAGAAGCATTGGCTGGTATAGTGATATAGTATCTCTCTACCTTTTTTTTGGTCTTGCTCCTGTGCTTCTAGTAGCAAAGCATGACCCATAACTCACCAATTATTTCTTATTTTTACTTTTATAGCCTCACAGTTAGTTGAAATTCCTTCCAAATTATTAAAATAAATGAACAGTCAGCCCTAGTTTTCTCTTTCTGGTCCTTGTAAATATTTAGTGGCAGGTCGAGTGAGAGTTAATGAAGGGACTCTTTAGATGTGTTTTAAAATGGAATGGCGATGCTGATGGCTGAGCTTGACCATAGTCTCATTTGACAATCTTTCCCAGTCATCTCATGCTGATCCCTTATTAATTAGGCTTCTTCTTCTTCTTTTTTTTGTAGGGGTGGGGAGTTTGTCCTCATGTGACAGAAAAACCGAGTGAGAGTAGCTTAATCTAATTATTTTTTCTCATGTAATGTGGAGTTGGAGGTAGGCAGGTAAGGATGGCAGGATATTGTTAGGAACCTATCTTTCTACTCAAATATCTGAAGCATGGATTCCTATTCTTAAGGACTCAGGGTCTTGACACAGAATTTCAGACAGAGAAGAAAGACCAAGGAACAACTATCATGTGTCAGCTGAGTGAATCCTTTAGAAGAGCCTTCTCGGAAGTGCTACTGAATGACTTCTACTTACTTCTCATTGGCTCAGGTTGTCACATAGCCACCCCAAGCTGCAAAGGCTGGAAAGTACAATTTCTTAATTGGGTACATGGGTGCTCTTAATAATGGTGTTCTTTAGTAAGAAAAAAGGGGAGAGTGGGTGTTGGATAGGCAGCGGGCTGTCTCATCTATAAGGAGAATAGATACTGATTGAATAGGTAACTGAAAGTCTCATCCGTGCAACCCATAATGCAGCAACCCTTTCTGACATAATAACTGTCCTGTATATTCCTGTAGTTTTTGGTGGTTCTAACATTCTCTGATTTTTCTGGCTTTGTGTCTTTCCCACAGTGCTCTGTCCTCTGAATTCTCTGCAGCTCACGTGCACTCACATGTTGAAGGATACTGGTGGCCTGCCTATTGCTTTTGTTCAGGATGATACTTTACATATTTAGGCCATGAGTGGGCCATTGGTGTGCTGGGTGAAGCCAGCTCTGCTGTCCCTTGAGGATCGGTTAAAGTTTTAGAAATTTTGTAAGCTGGCTGTTAAACAAAGCCATAATTAAATAGTAAATTATGTAAACTCAAAATGAAATGAATTACACTAAGAATACAGGTAAAATTACTGACAACTCATCACTTCTTAAAAATTTTTTTTTTTAAATCCTCACCCAAAGATATGTTTATTGATTGAGAGAAGAAGGGGGCGGAAAGAGAGAGACAGACAGACAGACACACATGGACGTGAGAGAGAAACATTGATTGGTTGTCTCCCATACACGTCCTGACTGGGGATTGAACCTACAACTTTTTGGTGTATGGGACAACGCTCCACCCAACTGAGCCATCTGGCCAAGGTGAAAACTCATCACTTCTTAATTAGTGTACTCTGTAATTATTATCTATGTTCTTGACATTATTGGTGTATGTTTTATCTGTATGGTAAAAATTAAATTAATAGTGTGATAGCGCATATCTCTTCCCAATTTCACATAAAAGGATATCATGTTGGTAGCTAGAAGGGCCATGGTGGGAGTATTTATACTGCAGAAATCAGTAAACACTGCAAATTAAGGTTTGAGTTACTTTTGTTGATTGTCTATCTAGACCTAAAAAAGTGATGGAGGAAATGTTAATAATTCAGATTAAACTTAAGTGTGTGGTGTCTTCAACTGTTTCACTGTGAATGACACCAAAAACTAAATATTCTTTCAATGTTAGGAAATTATCTTGTTCAGTGAAGTTCACATAAATGACAAATGTGAAATTTCAACATCTTAAATTGTTTCACCTTTGTCTTAGTTGCCGAACAGTAACCAAAACAGTGACTGGAGTTCCTGTCAGAACCATGCCCAGGGAGCTGTTTGTTTAACATTCGCCAGCACACTGTGGCTATAATGCAAAGGGGAGGGAGGCATGTTCTTAACTCCCAGAGTTGGTGGGTATTAGAAAGGAACATCAAAGAACCTGGTTTACTTGCAGTGCAAGAGGCAGCACAGCATCACTGGACCTGGGCTCCACCTTTGGCCTGCCTCTCGTGCCCAAAGGGAACCTACCTTGCACCAGGTTCACTGACTCACGTCCATAATATTTCCTACTTTGCGTGTGGTTTTCTTAAATCAAGTTAACCTTATTTAACACTTTAAACAATAGATGGATTATAGTTGACCTCCCATGCAGTGTGCTTTTCAGACAATCACTAGGGCCCACATGACCAGAAAAGCTGGTGTTTCTGCTGCCTGTTACCTACCACACCCAATAAGCAGAGACAGGGATTGAATTTTTATGGGAGCTTGATGCAGGTGGTTAGTAATCTAAGAAGATGGAGGGTTTGTACCCCAATAGACCATCTTAAATTTATTCTAAACCAATCCTTTTTCTAAGGAGAAGAAAAGTGTAGGTAAGGGGATTGGAATTCACTGGCAAAGTTAATCAGATAAAAAGCTGCTGCATTCTTTTGTGGTATTTACCTGTGTCCTAGGTGCACGGTGTCTCACCCTGGAGGACAATGGCTCAGACCCCATCCTGATGGCTTGCAGTCCTCCCGAGGCACAAAGGTGGAACTGCTTATGGTCTCCTGGAGTCAAGGTGGGTCACACCTTCAGTTCCTGAAACAATAGCTTTTTGCATACATTGATTACCAAGCTTATTAGCTGTTACCTGAAACTAAAACATTTCCAACATTTGAGCTCCCCATCACCAGGGCCTCTTATCTTCCACTACTTACTGGGAGGTTGGCATTTGCACAGCTGAGAACAAGCATGCAAATTTGTGTTACACTCACCATATTAAACTGTATCCTTATTACAGTGTACTGGGTGCTGCAGCTTCTCAAGGAGTTATTATTTTAAGGAAAAGTATTGAAACCAAGTTGAAGTTTGGAGTTAGCTATTCTGAAGATAAGAGATACAGCAGGAATCTTTAGAACACTGCAAAGGTAGAGAAAATTGGGCATGTTTCACCAGCTCAGTAAAATAATTTTACTGAATCATTTTTCCTGCCAGCTTATGATATTGTTGGCTACTAAACTGGTGGCGTTATTCAAATAAATGGAGACAACCCCCCTCCCCCGGTTTAGATGCCACCAGTATGTAATTTGAACAACGGCTGTTTTGGAGTTTACATGTATGCCATTCCTGAAGAACCAAGATTACTAAATGAATAGTCAAACAAAAAGAAGGAAGTAAGAGTACAAAAAATTTTCAAGTTCTTTAGCAGAATACTTGTAAGTATTATACATTACACATTTATAACTTGTCTGGAGAGGATGTGAGAGTGAAATCATGATGGGGCTTTCAGGGCCTCTGAGGAGCCGAACTTCATCCTGTAGTTGTAGAAAAAATTGTTAAGAAAGGAAGTAACTTTGTTTTGTTTTAAAAATATTATTGTAGTTGTAGGAGGGAAGATGGACTATGGGGGAAGATGTACCCCCAAAAGATTTATGACAAATCATAACAAACTAGGTAAGAAATGATGAGGGTATTTTGCAGAGAGGAAGGTGGAAAGGAGTTGGTTTGAGGGAGATTTAGGTGTTGACAATGACAATATTGGCAACTTTTTGATGTGTAGGTGAGGAAAAGAGAGAACAGAACATGACTGGCCAGCTTTCTGGCTTCGGTTCTTCATGGATGGGGGAAACGGAGGGAGAGCAAGTGTGGGGTGAGTTAAGAGATACCGGGTGTTGGGTGTAATTTCTAAGGCATGGCTTTAGCGGCGCTTGTGGGATGTTTAGTTGGAGAGTACACTGAGTGAGTGCAAGTTTAAATATGAAGTGCAAGAGAAGTGCTGGGGATAGAAATTTTTGTTTATTAGCCCAAAATTGGTAGTCAGATCTGAAGAAAGAAAAGTGGGGGCAAAAAGATAAAAAGAAGATACTGTGGTATATTAGTATTTAAGAGGCATGTAGATGAGGAGACCACAAGCACAAGGAGAAGACATGTTAAGGGAAGGAAGACCAGGAGTCACAGGACAATGGCTGCCCGTATCAATCCTTGAACACTGCTGTCTGGTCAGGTGTTACCTTCACCTGGAGGCTTAACACCAGCCATCCTAGAAATTTGATAAAAAGCAGCAAGAGAAAAGGAGACAGTTACCCACAAAGGAGTTCCCATAAGGCTATCAGCTGATTTCTCCAAAGAAACCTTGCAGGCAAGAAGGGGCTGGAAAGAAGTATTCAGTCATGGAAGGTAAGGACCTCCAACCAAGATTGCTCTCTCCAGCAAAGCTTTCATTTAGAATGGAAGGGCAGATAAAGTGCTTCCCAGACAAGGTCAAGTTAAAGGAGTTTATCATCACCAAGCCCTTATTATATAAAATATTAAAGGAACTTATCTAAGAAAAAGAAGATAATAAAAAATATTTGGGGAAGATGGCGGCTTGGGAGGAGGAGTCTTGATCCCCCTCTCCAGTGCTCGGGGGAGAATTTGGCCGATCTGAGGAGAAACAGAGCAGGAGACCACCAATATCGCAACATTTATGAAAATAGGGCATCAGAAGTTATCCAGATATTGAATGAACGGACGGTAGGAGGCCGGAAGGGACCCATGCTGGGCGTGGAGAGCGCCCGCGCCCCTGGGTCTGTCTCTGGGCACCTGGGGGAGCGGAGTCAGCCTGTCCCCAGTCAGGGGCTGGAAAGCAGAAGCGTAGGAGCTGTGCGCACCCACGGGGAACAGTGAGTACCCAGTCTGCCGGACCAAGAGAGGCCTTGCCATGGGGGTGGAGTCCTTCCTGTGGGCGCCCGCGCCCCCAAACAGGGGTGTGTGTGGTTTGGGGAGGACTGAGACCCCACGGCCCAGCCTGGAACAGGGAAGGGCTTCCGGAGCTGAGATGATTTGGTGCGGGCCCACGCCCTGCGGGATACCTCACTCACACGGAGAACCCAGAAAAGACAAAGCTATTCCCGGGTTCTGGGGTCTGCAGCGGATACAAAGGGAAGGGTGCGACCCTTCCCAAACCCCGGAGGGTGCGTCTGGAGACCGGAGGAGAGACAGTGCTTCCCGAGAGCGGGGAGCCCACAAGGGGAAGGCCGGGGCCCCTGGCAGTCCCGGCCCAGGCACCGTGACCCCGGAGGAGAGGCGGGGGCTCCGCTGAGCGTAGAGCCTGTGGCGGTGAAGCTGGGGGAGGGGCGCAACGCCTGGCCACCTCCGCAGCCTGCGCCCTGAGCCCAGACGGAGACAGCAGTCGTTTCTGGGAAAAGCTGGTGGCCAGCCCTGAGTCTGACTGAGTTCTGTCTTAGAAAGGGGAAAGGCAGTCTCACCGCTCGCGCCTCAGCCTGCTTGCGCTGGCAGGAACAGAAACACCGATTTGGCCAGTCAGAAACCAACAAGAGTTTTTTTGTGTGTGTGTTTGTTTTTTGTTTGTTTTTTTAATTTGCTTTTGTTGTTGGTGTTTTTTTCTTTTTTCTTTTTCTCTCTCTGTGTTTTCTTCTTCTTTCTTTTTTCTTTCTTTTTTCCCCTTATCCTACTAATGTTGTTTGTTTGATTTTATCTTATTTTGGTTTATTAAGCAACTTTTTATTTTTTTAAAAAAACTCTTTATATTTTTATATCTCTCAATTCCTTATGATTCTTTTCCATCCTTCTTAGTGTTATCACTTCTGCTCCAAATCTATCTCTCCTGTAATATATCTTCTGGTTGTTTTATTTTGGTTGTTGTTGTTTGTTTGTTTTTGTTTTTGCATGCAAATTTATATTATCTTTCTCTCTCTTTTCTGACATTTTTTATTTCAATAGTAGTTTCTTTTCTTTCTACATAATCTTCTTTGCTTGGCTGGTTATACTGTTGATTGATAGGTTCCCCCTATTATCACATTCACAATGTGTTGATAATTTACTGTCCCTCACTTGGGTCCCATTGGTACACCACTCAAGATTCTATGCTCCTTATTCTTATTGTCTAGATCTCATAGAATCTGCCCTAAGATTGTTGCTTCAATATCACTATAAATAAGACTTATTCCATACACTTGTAAATACAACTTAACACCCCTCACAGATCTTGGCTCACTTCGTAATTTCCAAAACTCTACTAATGTAGGGGTTATCTCTATTCTTTTACACACTACTCCTATTTACTATTCTTTATTCCTACCTTACCTCAGAATCGGACCTCTTGCTGTCTCATAGCTTTGTAGATCCAACTAACAACACTTTCCTCTCCACTAAGAGTCTTATCTTTCCATACTTTTTAAAACGTAGATAGTGGGGCAGAAGATCACGGTTTACACTATATATAGACAAAGGATCTCCCACCTCTTCTCTACTGGCTGCTACTGTAAATATCATAGAATACTGGTTCGCTGTCT